>LGRX02030330.1:0-25809 GCA_001247695.2 Cymbomonas tetramitiformis
TAGCCCGAGAGTCGTGTATTCATTTCTATCTTTTGATATACCCGATTGCCTCGCTCAAACCCTACGGCGTTCAGCGTTTTCACTGTGTCACTAGGACATTCTAGTAGGCTATAGGCCCACCACTTGCCTAAAGTGGTTTTGATTCAAAGCCACTAAATGGCTGGCTAAAGCTGTAGAGAGGCGAGCGTGGCTGAGTAGGTAGAATGTTGCGGGGTGCCGCGTTTTCGCGGCACAACTGACTGCGTGGATGGAGAGGTAAGCGCGACGAGTGGCGGAGGAGAGTACGGAGAAGATGGGTCAGAGAGCGCTGAGGCCCCCGATGGTATGCAGCATTGCGCAGAGTTTGGTACTGAGTGGTTCGCGACACGTTAAAAAGGCCATGACCTCGGACATCGACAAGCGCGGAGACCTCGACCCTACTCTCCTACTTTCCGCCCACCCCCGCCGCTCCGCATTTTTCCTCACTGCTCTATACGTCTTTACCCGTATCATTTTACCTTAATTTGCCACGCTTGCCGCTTGTTTGTGAACTTTGAGCGGATCTTGGAATCTTGCGGGCGACTTGGCCGTTTTTGACCGCTTATTACTTGCGTTCTGCTTGGACTCAGACATTTTCCTTTGGAGGGTGTTTTTACTTCGCCATTACCGGCCGTGTTCCCGAGTTTCGTGGGCATCGGAGCAGATTTTGAATTTATCTTGGATTTGGCCCCTTCCTTGAAGGGGGCTCACCCTTATCGTTAGGGTTTCATCCCTTCGGTGCTTCGCTTTCGGTTGCCATGGCTGCCGTGGATCCTTCTGATGGATTCACCACTCCGGTTCCGGCTCGGATCGACACGAGGAGGGCGCTTCCCTTCAGCGACGGCCCTGAGGAGCCTGTGCCCCCTACACCTGTGAAGAATCGCCCACTTGCGGGTGATGAGACAGGCGGTGGTGTGATTGTCAGGGAGTTCCTTAAAGACTGCCAGACTATTCTCCGCGAGCCTGGTCACCGAGCCAGCATCATCCAGCAAGTTCGTGACCAGTGCCGGCCCACTCACATCAAAGCCTCGGAGTGGGTTTTCGACATCGACAAGATCAAAGGCCAAGTGCCTCGGGAAATTGCATTGGACCGCTTCACTCAAGCGGTAAAACCCCAGCTAACTGACTTCAATCTCCAGTTTGCCACGGTATTCCACCCGACAGACCTCACCACGACTGTTCTTCCTGAGGCCACTCGTATTCTCTACCGCATCCTGACGTCATTGGTGCGTGGATCATGCCTTCGGCTCATTGAGGAGTCGGCTACGGTGTCTCCGGATGATGGGCGCCGTGCATGGATCGTCATCTGCCGGGCCGTTGCCAGGCGACGCAGGCCGTGGGTTTCCCATGGCTACCTGTTCGAGACAGCTCCGGCGATTGAGCTGCTGGAGGATGTTGACCCCGAGCCCTATATTAAGGGTTTCATGCAGCACCACACCGCTGTCCGGTCCGAGCTCAGACCTGGTGTAGAGCCTGACGATGTGTGGGGTGTGGGGTTCGCCTTGGACCTCCTCACCCTTCGCATGTGCCCTCTGTATTATAAGGATCTTCTGCAGGAGTGGAGTTCTAAAACGGCCGAGGGCAGGGAGAAGCGGGCTCTCGGAATTCAGCAGTTCACCTTGGCTGTGAAAGCCTTTCACCAACAGAAAGCAGAGGAAAAGAAGCTGCTTAAGGAGAAGAAGAAGAAGGATGGGGTCTCCGCGTTGGCGGCCTCACTTCTCTCTGGGGAGTCCCCTTCTGCCGCCCTTCTGGCCCGTGCGGGCATCCCGCAGACTCGCATTGTTGGTGGCCGCAGGCGGGACGAGCCCAGACACCCGCCACAGACTCGGGATGCTCAGCCGCAGGCAGCCGGACAGGGTGCTCACCGGTCTGGGGGCGACAGGGGTACAGCTCCCCGCGCCAGACCGGCCCGCGGCGGGAAGAATCGACAACAGAACATGAAGGGGCGCAGGAAGGGCTCTCACCCTTCCCCTCATGCCCCTCCACCGCGGACTCAGGGGCAGCGGCAGCCTGCATCCGGTGGTTCACCGACTGCCTTGCGGGTGACACGGGATGCACAGGGCCGCCACACGGTCCAGTGTTGAGACTGTGGCGGCCCTCACTTCCGCCGTGATTGCCCTGGGGGGGTGCAGAGTGCGCATGTGGCGGGGTTCCACCCCGAGGGCACGCCTATTGCGGACATCCTGTCAGAGCTGGATGCGGCTTTCCTCGATCCAGAGGAGGAGGTGTATGAGTCATGCTTATACTCTTACTCATTGGAGCTCGGGGAGGCACCGCTTGACCTCCCCGCGGCTCAGGCGGCTGCCGTTGTGCCGCACTCTGCCGTTGAAACACACTATTCGATGAAAATGATATTATCATATGTCATTTTTGGATTTATATATATTTCAAAAAAATCAGGGTTTAGTGATATTTATGCGCGAAATAGGGATACATAAAGGCAACACGGTAGAAAAGTGCAGTATGCGTACAATGAAAACACCGAAATATGCATACATGTATCATTCTTTATTCAAATGTTTACGAGTAGAGTACTTTTCACCCTATACCGTCGAGGCATGACTGATACTATCAGTCAGGGCGGTCGACAAATCCTACTATTTTATTCATCATTCTCATCTTCCTCATCTTCATCATTCTCTTCTTCCTCAGATTCGGCAGTGGCCGCTTCCTTGCCCTTCGCCGTCGGTTCGCTCTTCCGTTTTGGCTTCGTCTCGGCGTCCTGATCGGGCTCGTTGTCGAAATTGATCAGCCGTTGCTGCGCAGAGCTGACCATGAACTGGTCGTGGTCGAAGCCGATCGCGTTCATACCACACCTCATGGCGGCCATGGACGCCGAGCCGACGCCGCAGCAAGCGTCGAGAATCCAGTTGAGTGGATGGCCGTTCTCATCCATCTTGCCCGGATTGTCACCGAGCATGTGGCACTGGATCAGCTCCATCAACAGAGCTTGGGGTTTCCGATGGTTATTCACGGCTTTGTTGTCGCGTTTGAACATCTGGTGCACAACCGGGAAGCCGCGCAAAAGTGACGCGCGGCTCACACGTTCACCTTCTCCAGTATCAAAGTTGAACATCCACTCCGGCTTTTTAGTAGACCCCCCCTGGGCATCGCTCTTTACATGGTACCCCAGGACGCCACATTCAACGTCATTGTAGCGCACGGTCCTGTTGGGGTTCATGTTCACGTTCTGCTTGTGCCAGAAGAACCGCTCCGCGCGGCCGGAGCAGTAATTGTCAATCACCTCCAGGAAATCGTTTTGTTGGACGAAACCGCAAAAGATAGCGACTCTCCATGCCGGGGCGGTGGTCTTGGCGTTGAAAGACTCCAGGAACGGTTGCACCTCCTCCTTGGTCATCGCGTCGGGAGTCTTCTCCTTGTCAAGGGCGTAATTGCAGTCGATGATCGTCCCCGTGAAGGGCAGCCTCGGGACGTCCTTCATATCGCTCATGCTGCCCTTGCCGATCTTCCAACGAGGGAACATCGGCACGTTCGTCTCATGTGTGGGCTCGTCCTCCTCAAGGCCTGCCTCTCCTGGAACCTTAAGCTCCGGCCCCTCGGTCCGCGCCTCCCGATAGAGTTTGATGTCGACTTTCACCTCGACCTGTTGCAAGCCTAGGATGTGCCCCGCGCGTGGCGCCTGCGCTTCTTTGAGATTCGCCCGCGCGTTCTCGACGTAATTCAAGATCGCGTGCGGAACTTCCCCAGATCCCCCCCGGCGCGCTCCCCCCTGAGTTGAAGGTAAGCAGCCGATCAACGACTCGATTTTCTCTTGGGAGCTCCAGTAGGGGGTGAACTCGTCCTTGAATTCGTCCCATGTTTGCAATCCCGCCGCGGACACCAAGTGCTTCTGCACCATGCGTTCCTTCTTGAACTGGCTTATCATCTGGCCCCCCTCTTTTACTGAGATCTCCTTCTGAATAATCAGGCGCAGATACGTGTCCACCTTGTCGAACTCCGCCTCCCCCGCCAAGCCGCCCAAGTTAATCCAGAACGTCATACCCATGGATTTGGCATTGTGGAGAAACTGAGCTTCTTCCACCAAAATGCATGCCCCTTTAGACGAGCCCGCTCCGTGGTCCCCGCCTCCTCGTTGCACCTCGTCTTCCATCTGCAAGTAAAAAAAACATTTTTAGAATGTCTTAAAATATAGAAAAGGATGCTTTGGGGGGGTAAACACTGTTTGAAGCAAAAGTAAAAAGTAATTTACCTGTCGGTTGGAGGTGCCTTTTTTGCCAGCTTTCTTGGCGGGTCCCTTAGCGGGCGAAGATGATGCCTTGCGCTTTTTGGTCTTCGAAGCCAAAGGGTTTTTCATGCCCTTCAGGTCAAACCTTCTGTAAGCCTCCATGATCTTAACGCAGAGGTCCCACGTCTGCGGCCGGAAATTGGCAATTGTCCAGTGCATGAAGTAGGGGTTGATTTGCACGCCGCCGAACACAGAATGCTTGGACATCGCTACTTCCTTCACATGCGTCTCCATCGACTGGTTCAAGTGAGACATTACGTGGTACCAACTTGTGACCCGATCGAGGTGAGCGTTGATGTCATCCTCCAGCGTCTTCACCGTCACGTCTACCTCAGGGAGGGTCTCAAGGTCTCCCTCGCGCTCAGACGTCTCCACATCCTCGATGTACTGGAATCCCTTGGGATATTTCTCGATATCCGGGACTGCAAATCCATGCTCTGATTCGAACTCCGCCATTTTTTGCACCAGCCCTCCGACCTCGTAATAATACCCAGGTTGATAAGGGGTACCCTCTTCGGTGTCCTCGGGGACACCGGCGACGAACTCGGAGATCAACGCTTCTCGGTAAACCTTGTACACGACCCCATTCTTTTCGAAAAGGGTCGAACGAAGCCCTTGCATGAACTGAGTGTGGTCTTTGCCTTTCGTCTTCTGGTCGATATGGTTCTGCATCTCGCCTAAGAACCGAATCATGTCAGGCGTGAGACCGATGTAGATCTTGCTCTCGAAGAACTGGAAAGCTATCTCCAACTAACGGGATTTCCTCGTGACACTCGTCGGTGGCTTGATAACAGTGCTGGTGCCCAAAAACCTTGCCTCTGTATTCTCCCCTGAGAGCTTTTTTCAGGGAGAATTCGGCACGGGTTTTGACATCGTCGATCGCAACAAGACCCGCATTGAAAGGGGCCCACGGGTTCTCCTTCCTGCTATTCTTGATCTCGTTCACCCAGCCCCTCTCTTGATCCCGGCAGGCCTCGTACCCCGTCGCGTGGTACAGGCATCCAATGGGGAGACGAAACACACTCCCTTTCTCCGCCGCCTCGTCGAAATCCATCGGGTTCGGCCACCGGTGCTCCATCTCGATTTGCCTGCACAGCTTTGCTTTCTCCTCAAAATCCATCTTTGCTGCATGCTCCACTGTTAGCTTAGCGTGCCACCCATGTGCAGCCACCTCGGCTGCCTTCCTTGCCTCAGATGGGGTGGCCACTTGAGACATATCCACATTGGCGCCCGCTCCAGTATACGTTCTGGAGCCACTAGGTCCTTGAAGGGCGCGTTCGGCAGCACGCTGCACATCCGTTCTCCTGGCAGCCTGGGACAAGACGAAACTGTTCATTAGCTAATGAACGCCTTCCGCTCCGGTCAGGGCTCAGGGCGCGCGGTTTGAGGCGGAAGGCGTTCATTAGCTAATGAACGCCTTCCGTCCCGGTCAGGGCTCAGGGCGCGCGGTTCGAGGCGGAAACTGTTCATTAGCTAATGAACGCCTTCCGCCCCGGTCAGGGCTCAGGGCGCGCGGTTCGAGGCGGAAGGCGTTCATTAGCTAATGAACGCCTTTCGCCCCGGTCAGGGCTCAGGGCGCGCGGTTCGAGGCGGAAGGTGTTCATTAGCTAATGAACGCCTTTCGCCCCGGTCAGGGCTCAGGGCGCGCGGTTCGGGCCCGAAAGCGTTCATTAGCTAATGAACGCTTTCCGCCCCGGTCCAGGCGCAGGGCGCGCGTTTCGAGGCCGAAAGCGTTCATTAGCTAATGAACGCTTTCCGCCCCGGTCCAGGCGCAGGGCGCGCGTTTCGAGGCCGAAAGCGTCCATTAGCTAATGAACGCTTTCCGCCCCTGTCCAGGCGCAGGGCGCGCGTTTCGAGGCCGAAAGCGTTCATTAGCTAATGAACGCTTTCCGCCCCGGTCCAGGCGCAGGGCATGAAAGGGACGTACCGAAGCCTCTACAACAGGTATCTCGCCAGCAAGTCCGACGTCATCGATCACTGGCGCTGGCCTCCTGTTTTGCCAGAAAGGAGCTGTAATCGACGCTTTCCACGCCTGGTTTACATAGCTCGCTAGATAGAATTCTTTGCTTTTATTTTCTTCTGCTGCTCTAGTTTTCAAACTTTGAAAAGCCAAAAGCCGATTTGTGTGCTTTGGAAGGCTTAAGGCTTCCTCAAAGTTTGCGCTGTCTAATTCGAACACAGTAAGCTTTCTGTTTTTGTACGCGACGAAATACAGAATTGGAGTCTCGTTCTCAATGATACTGTACGCTACGCGTTTCTCAGGAAGGAGGCTACCCCCGAGTACAGTCGAAGAGGTAAACTTAGGAAAACTAAAAATCATTTCTTCATTTTGCTCGGCAGGGTCATCAGAGTGAATCACTAATTGCAAACTGTCTGGAGGATCGTCGGCTTCAAGGGTTCTAACAATGCTCCACTTGTTACCAAGATAGAGCTGGAAAATATGTTGAGCCCTCAGTGCTTGAAATGTTTCGAGTGTCGCCATTGCGAAATGAGAGAAATTGGCTGTCAACTGTGAAAGGGGTGTGTGTGAAAGAACTTTGAAAAAAGTGATGTAACTTTAGCACAATATTAAAGTCATTTCTGGCGGCTAAAAATGACATGTCGAATATCGATGTCAATTTTAATCAAAAATGACATTCGCTGTCGCTTTTTGATTCGGTCTGTTCAGATCAAGGATATGATTTTAAGATATCCTGGTGTCATTTGCGCTGAAATCGAGGATCGATCGATTCAGTAAGATAGAAATTCTTGGTTGACTCGCAAGTCTATATCATTTTTAGAACGTAAAAACGGCTTCATAAGCTAATGACGGCTAATTTTGACGAAAATATGTTTTCTATTCCTTTCGATGAAGGTTGCGAGATTATCTGCAAACCGTGCCCGGGAATAGTTATTGAAGATTCTATGGAAATAGGGGCTGACTTTTTCAATCATGAGCCAATTCCAAGCACAGTCCCGAGCGCAAATACGCAATTGGTCCTTTGGAACGCGCCTTTGACGTGTAGATCGGAAGTTAGCTCTAATTCTTCACGCGTTTCCGGGACACGCGCTTTGCGCGAAATTGACTTAAATGAGATAAAAAGCAGACTTGATACAGAATTTTCAGAGACAACTTTAGACTTGCTTAATGAAGACACTCTTCGGTGTTTGAACGGTGAAGTAAACAAGCAGATTGTTGTGCGCAAACCGTACGAATTCGACATACGCAAGAAGAAATATGAAGGCGCAATTAGTATCAAGCAGCGACGTTTGCAGGCTGACAGTATATCAATGGCAGAAACCATTAAGTGCAATTGCAAGTCGCACTGCTGTTCATCTTTCTCATCGGCAGATATTAAGTCTTTTCGCGAAAACATTTTCAGCATGTCGCAAAAAGATAGGAAGGAATACTTCGTGAAGGACTTGCTAAAAAACAGCTTTCGATCTGAAGATAAATTCGACTTCAAATACTTTTTGGCCAAGAAGCAGGTATGTTTATTTTTGAACTCGTTCATTAGCTAATGAACGGCCTCTGGCTAAGGCGCGACTCACACACATAGACACTTTGGCTGCGGGAACCGTTCATTAGCTAATGAACGGCCTCTGAAATTCATTGTTTATTGTGAATCTTAGATGAATTAAAATATTAAAAAGCAAATGATCTCCAAAACTCCGCGTTTATTTTTTCTGTGTTTCAACTCTGGCTAAGGCGCGACTCACACATAGACACTTTGGCTGCGGGAACCGTTCATTAGCTAATGAACGGCCTCTGGCCAAAGCGAGACTCACACATAGACACTTTGGCTGCGGGAACCGTTCATTAGCTAATGAACGGCCTCTGGCCAAAGCGCGACTCACACATAGACACTTTGGCTGCGAGAACCGTTCATTAGCTAATGAACGGCCTCTGGCCAAAGCGCGACTCACACATAGACACTTTGGCTGCGGGAACCGTTCATTAGCTAATGAACGGCCTCTGGCCAAAGCGCGACTCACACATAGACGCTTTGGCTGCGGGAACCGTTCATTAGCTAATGGACGGCCTCTGGCCAAAGCGAAATTTTTCTTGGACCTTGTGATAGATTGTGTAATATTGTCCATCACAGGAATGTGGAATATTGTATGATAAATTTACGAAGTGTACATATTCGCGACATTGGTCGAGTTGGTACGGCGCTAGGCTATGAACCTCGCACTCGTGGGTTCGATTCCCACTGAGGGTCTAGGTTGCGCAGATTTAAGGCGTGGTTTGGAGAGTGCTGACGAGCATGCGACGGCCGTCCCGCCTGCAGACGTGCAGTGTTGGGGGTGTCTCCCAAGCGTCTTAAATTGGCATGACCTACCAAAACCCTTATGCATTTTCTAGATAATGTGTTAATAATTTTTGAGTGACGGTTTTTTTTTTGTAACAGGTGTGCTTTAAGTTCTACTATATGGCTTACGGCATCAGCTACGGGTATCTTCACGACTGTCGGACACGCGTGCTCGAGGGCCGACACACGTTTGTTCATGGATTGACGTACGAGGAGGACAACCGCAAGATTTCCCTGAAACGCGAGTCGGTCGTCGCATGGCTCGAGAAATACGCGGACGAATACGGACAACCCCAACCTGACAAACCCGAGAAGCACCTTTCGGATGGATTGACCATCGAAGAGCTGTGGGACGAGTACATCGAGGGCTTGCGTGAGGATGAGGAGAGCAAGAAGCTCTCTCTCAGTTACTGGTACAAAATATTTGAAGAAGATTGCAGCAAGTGGCTCAAGATTCCATCGGTGAACCGATTTTCTCACTGCGATGTTTGCGCGTCCTTCAAGTTATTGAAGGAAGGCTTAACCAAATCTCAAAAAGGTGAATATCCATGAATAGCTTTGTGATGTGTTTATATGCTTATGTAATTTGTTCACTGACCCGAATTTGTGTATCATGTACAGCGCAATACAACGGGCCTCTCAACAAACATCTGGCAATCGCACGAGCGGAGCGCCAGAAGTTCTACAAACATGGTCGTAAAGCGAATATGACCAAGAGCATTGCCATGAACAAAACTTGGCATAAGTATGCCTCGGTGATCATCGATGGCATGACGCAGTGGACCACCCGACTGCCACACTTTCGACGTATCCCTAAACATCTGGACTCTAAGGACTTCCTTGACGTGCACAACATGGGGAGCATGATCGAGAACGTGGGCCGCTTCATGGATTTCAACTACGCCAACTTCAAGGACGATGCGAACTTCCTTGTCAACGTTTTGCACCGGGATATCCTCCGCATTCAAGAGCATCGACGCAACGGGGACGGGGAAAATTCATACCCGATGCCGGAAGTATTGTATGTACAGCTTGACAATGTGAGCACCAACAAGAGCAAGTTGATGTTGGCATACGCAGCTTGGCTGGTGCACACGGACGTCTTTCGCAAGGTGAAACTCAACTTTCTGTTGGTGGGACATACGCACGAGAACATTGACCAGATGTTTTCACGCTTCTCCGTGCGTCTACGACGCAAGCAAGCTTGGACGCTCGACGAGATGATAGAGGTCGCACAAGAATGCTTTACGGATGGTGTAATATGCGAGCACACCGAGAAGATCTTCGACTTCAGCTCTTGGTTTGATGGTCACGTCTTCGATTGCCACAATATTTTGGCACAGCAGGCTTTCAAGTTCAAGAAGAACGAGCACGGCGAAGTGGGCATGCAGTACAAACAGTATTCCATTTCACCAAAATGGTTACCCGAGACTCCATTGCCAAAGCTTGTTTCTACACCCCCTGTCGCGGGGCCTGGATACATCAAGCCGATTCCTTTTACCGAAGAAGGCATCGAAAAGCTTGAGCATACCTTACAGGCGTTGAAGGACATTTTGGGCACAAAGCTCACGGAGGTGCACGAAAAGTTTTGGCGCGAGGATGTCATCGAGAAACAGCGCCACCTAACTGCTGGTGGAGAATGTGAAGCGCCCGCGATACCCTTCCAGCATCCCGAGAAAATGGCCATCGAGCGCAATGCCACCTTGGTTCGACTAAGGCTGCGGGGTAATTTTTTTGGTAAATTACCGGTGCGGTAATTACCGGTAAATTACCTGGTATTACCGACCCCCGTTTCTGAATTACCCTCCATACTTAAGATTTACCGGTAAATTACCAATTACCGCATTGGAAATTTACCAATTACCAGGGATTACCTGGTAAATTACCAGTTCCCATTGTGTCAATTATCCCAATTTCAAGCTATCGAACGTAGGCATGCGGTCAGTTTTAAGTGCAATCTGAATTTTCGAAGAAACCGCGGCTATTTTAACAGCTGCATGTATATATATATATATGTGATAATAGCTACATAAATAATAACATCTGCATATGTGATTGTGTTGCATATATGAGCATATAGCGTGCCAGAATATGCTCACGCCGGCAACAGAGGTCCCTGGTGGAGCCTTTACACATGTTGAGGCGCCCTATATACCTCTGTCCTATGAAATATCGTGTCAATATCGGAATGGGCATAGTCAAAATTGGTTTCCGATCATGCTACCTCGCAGGGACCCGATCCATAAACCGCACCATGAAGAACTCGGATTTGGGATACTGTCTGTACTTCTGGGGAAAAAAGCAATAGTATGGTGTGTGCACCTTCATCATCGCAATAGCAATATTATGTGCCGACACAATTCTAATGGCCGATACAAACCCACACGAACTTAAAAAAATGAATTCGGAGCCCTGATGCGAAAGTTGGGTCATTTTGTGCAGGCGGTAAAATGTTGGTAATACCACTGAAAGTATTACCGGTAAATTACCTGGTATTACCACACCCAATTTTCAAATTACCGGTAATTTCGCAGCCTTAGGTTCGACTGATAGAGGCGCCCGCGTTGGCGATAGAAGCTGCCGGGGCTGCCGCCGTCCCCGCTATACCGGTGCGCATCCAACGCCGAATTGATCGAGCGCCGATAGAAGTGTACAACGGTAAACGGAAACACCAAGGTCGAGCCCAAAAGCGAGCAGAGCAGTACGTGGACAACGCCCAGTGGGAGGTCACCTACGGCCAGATGACAGTCGGCAGCTTTGCAGTGGCTCTCGCGGTGGAATCTGAAAACGACAAGTTCGCTTTCCGCGTACAACTGAAGCGAAGCGAATGGTCGGATCCGTTGTACTTGGTGAAGGTGGAGGCGCGCTATCCGTCAACTCAACAGCTGCTATATCGCTATTTCCAACCCAAAAAACACACCGACACCAAGAAGAAGCACCTCGGCAAGCAGCTTGCGAGTCACGCAGGAGCTTTCGCAGCGCCACCGGGGCACCGACCGTCTACCGAGACTTTCGATAAGAATGAAATAGTGCTGGCATGGAATGTGGATGCGAAAGACCCCGAACGGAGTATACCGAACGAGCAATACGCGCAGATAGTCGTCGCTTTGCTTGCACAACAATCCAAACGCACGCGCAAGGACCTAGGTGACTTGAATGAATCGGATGATTCCGATGAAGACGAAGCTTTTGATAATTGCGTAGCGGTAGCGGTAGCACCTGAAGTGGACGCGTAAAGCAAGACGAAAAAAAAACATGTAAATAATATGTGTATAACGTGTATATAGATTCTGAGTCAAAAGTTCTTTGTGTTTTCACTCCTCCTAGATTTCGAAAAAGTGCATTTGACCTCAATTTTGTACCATAAAAACCATTAAATTTAATGCACAACCTGCACTTGCATGTTCTTGACTGTTAAAATGCGACTTTTTAATCCTATCATGAGGTAAATAAGGCAATATCATTTTCACATGAGAATGTCATTTTCATCGAATAGTGTGTTTATGGGGAGGAACTGGTCAAGTTACTCCGCGCCCATGGCTTCAAACCCCAAAAGGGTTTCACGCTCGACGGTTCCGACGCTGAGGCTGACTTCGCCATTTTGCTCAGCAACCTTCGACACGTTTTGTCCCCTATTTCGCACTTCGAGTACGACAAGCTTTTTGACTTGGAGCACGAGTACCTCGTCTACCACTGGTCCCTCAACGAGCTCCTCTTCAACATTCTCAAGGGCGTCCTTCAGGGTACGGCACTGGCCCTCTTCCAGGAGTCCGCCCGTGTCCACCCTCGTGATGGACGCTGCGCTCTACAGCGCCTTCGGTTTCACGTCGAGGCCACCACTGACCCCGACACCTTCCGGTTCTGGACGAAATTGCGGTCCACCACACTCGACGAGACCGCTGACCCTGCCCCCCAGCTCGCGGTGTTTCGGGTTCTGGGGGACAAACACCAACGCCTACACCCATCTTACGACGATGCCGGCAGGGTGCAGGACTTGCACCACGTGCTTGGCAGGTCGGCAGCCAGCTCCCCCCATGTGTCGCCACTGTATCTGGTGGTGCTGCGTGAGCTGGCTGCCGGCCACGCATTCACCTTCTCGGCCTTACTCCTCCGCCTCAGCACCGTCTGGCAGAGCGAGGGCCACCTTGCACGTCTCCGTTCCCCATCCACGGGGTCCGGTGGTGGCAAGCACGCCCCCACCTCCGCATCATTCAACTCCGTGCAGCGCATCAACATCGTGAAGCCCGTCGGCGATTGGAAGCCGTCGCCCCGCCGCGGCCACTACCTCGTGTGGGAAGGTGTCGGCTACCCGTGTGTCACATGCTTCCGCCTCTGGGGGCTCACTGACGCTCACCTCCCCACCCGTGGTGTGTGCCCTTACTCATGCGCGGCGTCGTTTGCCCCCGGGCAGGCACCAGCGGGCGCGCCGGCTGCGCCGCCCCGTCCCACGATTGACGCATGGTTGCAGCCGCCCGCACCTCCTGCTCCCGCTGCTGCGGCCGCCGTGCATTTTGCTGAGGGGTCTCCCTCGCCGCAGTTTGCTCCGGCTGACAGCTCTGACGCATCGGCTTTCACCCTTCGCCTGCCTCTCGATCACGATCCTCCTGGACCGGAGCCCGACGACTCTGCGGACCACGATGACGACGAATGGCCGGCGCTGCGCACCGTGCCGTGGATTCCGCCCTTCCAGGGCTCAACTTCCAGCAAGATTGACTGACAAGATTATCCATTTAGTAAGCGGAATTAGCCGTGACGCCTGCGAGTTAGCACTGCCGTGTAGATTGGACTTGGGACTTGCCATTCTAGCCGAGCCGGTGTGGCTCCTTGTCTCTGCATGCTAGCCGGCTTGCCTGGTGACACCTCATCCCCACGGGGTGAGGTGGTGTCACGGGGAGCCCAATCTTTCCCCCCCACTGTAAGGGGGGGGACGGTGGGTCACCTGTCATTCACCCCTCGACCTGTGTTGTCACCAGTCACCGTGTCACCGCGCTTCGACTCATAAAACACTATGCTCAGTATTTTATATCATCTTAGCACACAGTGAACCTCTGCCCCCCTGCCATTCTGTTTCACTGCTTATCTCGAGATATATATATACCCACGACATATATATATATCCTCTCTTCTGTGAGGTTATCGGCCACCACTTGGGGAGGTTTTCACTGGGATCCTTGAGGCCGCACCAGCTCCTCTCGTACAACGACTTCGACGTCCGCACCAGCTTCGTCTTGTCTCGCGTCGACACCAGTCCTCGCAGCACATTTTTTCCGGCGTTACTGTTCGCTGGGAATCTTTTTCGCCTTGTTGAACCATCTGAGGCAGGGTCGCACCAGCGCCCTCATTCACAATCACGCTGAGCACTCCGCCTTACGTCTTACCTGCCATGGCATCAGCTAGCCGCCGCAGTCTTGGGGACGTGCTCCGCTCCGCGCGTGCGACATCAGCTTTGCCCACGCCTGCATCATCACCGGGGTCTGGTTCCCAGGCTCCTTCACCACATTCTCGCACTGCCGGCCTTGACCCGGTGGTGCGTATGAACACCCTCATCAACAAGCCCAGCTTCGTTTCGGCCGCTGCCACGTCTGCTGACTTCCACCGCGACGCCTCGGTCTGGGTTTCTACCCCGGTCCGAGCTTCTCAGCAGCACGAGTACAGCGACCGCATGGACTACGCCTTCAGCTATGGGGAGGAACTGGTCAAGTTACTCCGCGCCCATGGCTTCAAACCCCAAAAGGGTTTCACGCTCGACGGTTCCGACGCTGAGGCTGACTTCGCCATTTTGCTCAGCAACCTTCGACACGTTTTGTCCCCTATTTCGCACTTCGAGTACGACAAGCTTTTTGACTTGGAGCACGAGTACCTCGTCTACCACTGGTCCCTCAACGAGCTCCTCTTCAACATTCTCAAGGGCGTCCTTCAGGGTACGGCACTGGCCCTCTTCCAGGAGTCCGCCCGTGTCCACCCTCGTGATGGACGCTGCGCTCTACAGCGCCTTCGGTTTCACGTCGAGGCCACCACTGACCCCGACACCTTCCGGTTCTGGACGAAATTGCGGTCCACCACACTCGACGAGACCGCTGACCCTGCCCCCCAGCTCGCGGTGTTTCGGGTTCTGGGGGACAAACACCAACGCCTACACCCATCTTACGACGATGCCGGCAGAGTGCAGGACTTGCACCACGTGCTTGGCAGGTCGGCAGCCAGCTCCCCCCATGTGTCGCCACTGTATCTGGTGGTGCTGCGTGAGCTGGCTGCCGGCCACGCATTCACCTTCTCGGCCTTACTCCTCCGCCTCAGCACCGTCTGGCAGAGCGAGGGCCACCTTGCACGTCTCCGTTCCCCATCCACGGGGTCCGGTGGTGGCAAGCACGCCCCCACCTCCGCATCATTCAACTCCGTGCAGCGCATCAACATCGTGAAGCCCGTCGGCGATTGGAAGCCGTCGCCCCGCCGCGGCCACTACCTCGTGTGGGAAGGTGTCGGCTACCCGTGTGTCACTGTCGCGATTATGAACAGCGCCGTGTCGTGGCGGGTGTCAGGGTGGCCAGGCCGTTGAGGTTCCAGGTGTGAGGGTTGGTGGAGTAAGGGCGCGCGTGGCGGGTGTCAGGGTGGCCAGGCTGCTGAGGTTCCAGGTGTGAGGGTTGGTGGAGTTAGGGCGCGCGGGCTGTTACGGGGGAAAAATTTTGTATATATTATGGAACGTGAAAGGTTCAGGAAACAGGGCAAATTGTGAAAAAGGCCCCCTTCTGGGAGTGTCAAAAGTGCACGGGACTGGTGAGCATCCCCAAAGGTCTTGACAGGCAACCTGACGAAAAGGTGCCGGGTCAGAGCGGAGTCCTGAAGGGGAAGGCGAAAAGGGGCAACTCCAGCTCGAGAACCACGCAACGACGGCCAAACGGGCTGCTGGGCCCGACTCCAGAAGGGATACCAAGGTCCAGCAGTCAGCAGATACCAAATTCGCAACTCGCTCGGGCTGGCTGAAAAGGTTGAATTAAGCCCCCGCGTTGGGCCAACCAGCCCGAGTGGGGATGCCCAAAGAAGGTGGCGGCAGTCGGCGCTGAATTCACGGGGTCGGCTCAGGCCACAACAGCGAAAGAACACAGTCGGGTAAAGTTTCGGAATTCATGGTGTCCAAGCAGCGAAGGAGTGTGGTGAATCCACTCTGCGTTCATACAGCCGGAGCGCGCGTGAATGCACACTTGAAAACGGTCGCAGCGGGGTCCGGGCAGAGGAGCCGTTGACTCTCGGGAGTTTGAAAAGTCGTCAGGAGTGTTGAGCGGTGACGTCGTCTGAAGCGGCCGAGCTTAGCCGAGCGTGCTGAATTTCCAAGTTTGTGCTGAATTCGAGTTTTTGAAACGGAAAGCCGCTGGCCGTCTCGGCGTCGCCGTGCACCTTCTCAACACTCCTAGGGCGGGAATTCACGGGAGTGCGAACTATCGCGCCTCACCTGAGAATTCCCTAAGGAACTTGGTAAAGAAAAGTAGTCGTAAACGACGAAGACGACGTCTTCGTACGAACACGTAGAAGGCAGCAGCAGCGGCGTTAGTGAGTGAAGCTAAAGCTGAGCTGCGGCACGCACACATACCGCAAACGCACGCACACAAGCATGAATTCAGGGTACACTTTTCGCGCGCCTGTTTATTGTCGTGCGGTGAATTCAGAGGTGCTCCAGACTCCTTAGGTGCATATCGGGTCCCTGCACGACTGTCCGTTCCTTGCAAGAAAACACGAAAAGCGTTCACTTAGCACACGGCGTCTCAGGCTTACCTCAACTGCGCGGAGCTGTGGCCTTTAGCGCTGCGGATTCGCCTTCCGTTATGCGAGTGTGGATCTACGCCTAACCGGTGTGGTCGCGCGAGCGGGGTTGCGGATTCGGGGGCACTGAATTCAGGCTATGCGCTACGTGAGGAGCGCGTATCAGACGAACTGTCCCTGACTGATTCAAACAGGCGCTTAGTGCGTGGGAATTTGCAGAGTCGCTGTAAATTCAGCGAGGAAATATATATATTCGATACAAATTTACGCAAGGCCAAGATGATTTTGAAAGGTTCAGTGTTATCTGCAGAATGTTTTGAAATCGTCTCTATTCTCTTTTAAAGCTCTTTTCCTACAGCTGCAGCTGGGCGTTTTGTGTCTTCTCGGTTCGCGATGTTTCGCCTTCTCCAATCAGCGATCTGCTTCCTCATTTGAACTGTCGCCAAATGCTACATTCCGTTGGTGACTCTTGAGATACTACATTCTGACGATGGCTGCTGTTGTGACGTGGTGTCACATGTGGTGCGTCCATGTCGAGTCGCCGTGAACATCCGCGCTTGAGGCGCGGCGCAGTGCTACGCGTTTGTACCCGTCGGTGTTGCAGGTGCCAGCGGTGATCCGGTGCGGCGAGCCGGAGACTTCGTCCACGTGGCGCGGATGAGGCGCTGTGGTGCCTGTGATGTTCCTTGATCTTCACGAGGCCGTAGATGGGCTCAGCCTGGCCCGGCGGATGTCGCGCCACGCCCGGCGAACTGTTGCCCCGGTCGTGCGAGCAGGAGCAGTTCAGAGAGAAAGCATTTTGTAGAACAGGAAATGGGTCGGGGAGAACGTAGTTCGAGTTTGGCGTTGGTGTCGTACGTGGTGACGTGGCTGTCGTGCTGCTGAATAACTGACTGGGGTGTTTTGGGTAGATGTAACGGCTGATACGCCATGGGTGGCGCCCGTGGCTGCTGTGCGATGGTGCTGTTGTCGTGACGCGTCGTACTGTACCGCGTTGGCGTGTTTTGGGTATAACTGAGATGCGTGACAAGCGTCATCATGCAAATAACTGATTATGAGGAAGGGGTAGTCTGGGGGGCGCCGTACTGATCGCGGGTTTCACGGAGTTTCGACTCGCGAAAGGGGATGTGACTGTGAGGTTTACTCCTGTAAGGGTGGCAGTCAGGAAGGCTCGCCCTTGGACGTAGGTGCTGGCATCTGCTTTCCTGGTGGTTTGCTGAAGCAAGATTTACATCGGGCTGACGTGGATTGCTGGTGGTATCTGAGCGTGAAATTGGGGCGGTGGTGTGGCTGGTTATAAATGCTGGTGGTATCTGAGCGTGAAGTTGGGGCGGTGGTGTGGCTGGTATAAATTGTGGTATCTGAGCGTGAAATTGGGGCGGTGGTGTGGCTGGTTATAAATGCTGGTGGTATCTGAGCGTGAAGTTGGGGCGGTGGTGTGGCTGGTATAAATTGTGGTATCTGAGCGTGAAATTGGGGAAAAGCGATGTTGCGGAGTGGGGGAAAATGGTGACAACTGGGCGTGGGCGTGGGAATGACTGTCTGAGAGGTGGCAGGGAAGTGGCGAAGCTGAGAGCGCAAAGGGGAGGGAAGGCCTTTGTCGGGGCTGCGAGGGGGCCCCCCCCGGCCCCAGGGTTGGGCGTGTCTATAGTTGTGACAGCTGTCGCGATTATGAACAGCGCCGTGTCGTGGCGGGTGTCAGGGTGGCCAGGCTGTTGAGGTTCCAGGTGTGAGGGTTGGTGGAGAAGGGCGCGCGTGGCGGGTGTCAGGGTGGCCAGGCTGCTGAGGTTCCAGGTGTGAGGGTTGGTGGAGTTAGGGCGCGTGGGCTGTTACGGGGGAAAAATTTTGTATATATCCCCCCCCCAGCTGAGGGCGTACTGGGCAGGGAGCCTTCTGCTGGTTGGGACGGGGAGAGTGCGATGTGTTCGTCGGGGTGGGGAGCTGGTGTGGCGGAGTGTGGGGTGGGTTGGTTGTGGCTGGTCGTGTGGAGTTGGGGGTGCGGCTGCGGCTGGGGGCGCGCTGATCTCGAAGTTCAGTGGCAGGGCGGTTGTGGCTGTGGGCGTGTTGTTGTCGTCGTTGATGGCGTTGGAAAATTTTTTGTATATATCCCCCCCCCAGCTGAGGGCGTACTGGGCAGGGAGCCTTCTGCTGGACGCTGAGGTGGTGGAGCGTAGGTTAGGCTTGCTGCGGTTGGTTGTGTGGAGCTGGCTGAGCGGCTGCGGCCGAGGCGCGCTGACCTCGAAGCGTAGTGGCTGGGTGGTTGTGGCTGTGGGCGTGTTGTTGTCGTCGTGGCTGGTGTTGGGGTGTGGCACTCGGGCTGCGGGCTTGGGCTGGGGATTTTTTTATTTTATTTTTTTTTTAGGGGAATGTTGCGTTGGGGCAGATGAAAGCGTGGGCGTTGGGGTTTCTCGGGGAGGTTGTCAGGGGCTGTGGGGCTGATGTTGGGGTGAGTGCCTAGGCGTGAGGGTGCGCGTCGCGGTGGTTGTGTCTCGGCGGTGGTGAGGTTGCGGGTTGGGCTAGAAGGACATGGAGCACGACGCGGCTTGTGGCTTGAGTCTACGCTGCAGCGTGGTGGCGGTGTCGGCGATGATGAGCCACACGTTGCGCCTGCCAAGTGGGCCCTTCTGCTTGCAGAGCAAGATGCTCATACGTCGCGCAGCGGCTAGTTCCCACAGCCAGCTGCGTCTGGCCGTGTGCGCGTCGAACACGTAGTGCAGGGGCACGTGAGCGCATGTCAGCTCTCTCCCCATAGTCAGTAACGGCAGGGCGATGTCTAAAACTCTGAAGGCGGGGCTGGTGACCACGACGTTGTAGCTGTCCATGCGCCTGACGTTGGCGGGTTGTAGTGCGTCCACTGGGGTGCTGGTGGCCATGGCGGGGTTGATGTCTGAGGAGTGCGTGGGCACGCCGCGGGGACGCAGGGCTGCTTCGATGGCGCCCGTGCCGGCATAGGGGTCCCACACTTTGTCGGCGGGATGCCAGGCGACGTGAGTTGCCAGCTGTTCGATTTCGGAGGGGGTGGTGACCACTAGTTGTGTTCCCCACTGCTTGGCGCTGGTGTGCTGGCATTCTGCGTTGGTCATCGGGTGACGGTGTCTGACCGTGTTGGGGTTGGCAGCGGCGAAGTCCACTAATTCTTGGGCTTGTTGGCGTATGTGCTGGGTGAGCTTGGTGACGTGGGCGGGGTCCCAATGACCCGGTAGGAGGGTAGCCGTGGCGCGCAGCATGTTCTGTCTGTCGCCGAGGTCCCAGGTGCTGGGAAGGCTGTCAAAGGGCGTGGGCAGGATGGTTGAGCTGGGTGTGATTTTTGGGATGGCTGCTAATGCGGTGTGTAGGGCGTGCTCTGCGGCGAGCTGGGGCTGGGCCACAGCCTGCTTCTGCGGGGCCGTTGCGTTGTCAGGCAGCAGGTACTGCTGCAGTTCTGCCAGCGTGAAGGTCTCGGAGTCCCCGTCGTCGTATTCGCATTTAAGTGCGTAGGGGCGTTCTGTGGCTCCCAGCCACCGTATGGTGCCCTCGTAAGGCTTACCGTCGATAACCTTCAATGCGCGCTTTCCGTCTAGCTGTTTGCCCCTGTTTTCGTAGGCAGTGAGGTATTGCGGGGAGAGGTCGTCGTCCGGCAGCAGGCCTAGGCAGCGGGGGCAGTACCAGAACTCTTCGTTGGGGACTCGAGTCAGTTTGGGCTGCAAGCACCCCAGGTGATAGCCTTGATTGCAGTCGTCGCAGAGAAGGATGCTGGCGGGGCGATCAGCCTTTTTGCACACTTGGCAGCGCGCGTCCTCGTTGTCGTCCAGATTGTAGGTGATGGTGGGGTCGACGTCGGGCAAATGGCAGATGGCTATTTGCGAGCAGTGCGCGTTGCATGTGCTGCCGCATCGGCCTTGTAGCACGGCAGTGCCGTCGTCAGGCAGCTCTTTGATTTGAAGTATAGGGTCGCGCGTGTGAAGCTGCAGGCCGTGACTTACACTGCGCTTCAGGAACACGAAGTCGCCCACGCGGAAGTCGAATTGCTTGGGCAGGTACTTTCCTGAGCGCACTTGTGCGTATCGCTCGGTCTGGCGGTGCTGGGCTATGGCGATGTTGCTGCCGGCCATGATGGTGGCCCTTTTGACATACTCGGCGCGTTCGAGGTAGCTGGCCGCCATGGCGTCCGCGTCCATGCAGGACTCCAGAGGTTGGCTGAGGCGCTCCTTGATGGCCGGGGGTAGCGTTGGGCGCTGGGCGTATACGAGCTCATATGGTGCGAGGCGTGTGGACTCCTGCGGCGTGGCGTTATATCCCAGCATAATCCAAGGGAGGAACGAATCCCACCGGTCGATGGATCCAGCCTGCTTGCACGCCTTGGTGAGGGCGGCTTTGGTCATCTGGACGATACGCTCGCTGAGGCCGTTGCTCTGGGGATGGGATTGCGAAGTAGTGCGGTGGTCGATCAGATTGTCCTTGAGTAGCTGGGCAAACTCCTTTTCCCACTCGCCGCCGTTGTCGGTCACCACTTCTGCCGGGCACCCGAACCTGGCTATGACGTGGAGGGCAAATGCCTGAGCGGTCTCCACTGGTTCCTTGGTGTGCAGTGGGATGAGGCAGACATACTTGGTGAAGTGCTCTACGACCACCATGACGTACTGATAGTTGTTCTTGGCTTTACGGGGCATTTTGGCCAGATCGGTGGAGAAGCGGTAGTACATGCCCTTGACTTCCAGGGGGTTTAGGTGAGGGGCGTGCTTGTCGAAGGTGGTGCGGTAGCGGGCGCACGCGTCGCACTTGCTGACGACGTCGGAGCAGGTGTCGTACAGCTTGGGCCAGTAGAATGCGTCTCTCACCATGGCTGCGGTGCGGCGGCGCCCGAAGTGCCCACACCGTTCGTGCATTTGCTTCACAATGCGGTCTCGCTGGTCCACTGGTGGAACAGGTCGCCTTGCCCCGTTGGGCAGGATGCGGATCAGGGATTCTCCTTCGAGCGCGTAGTGCTGTGCTCGTTTGCTGGCAGCTGCGAGGATGTCGGGGTCGTCGGGGCGTTCGCCTTTCAGCCACCGCAGCATTGCTTCGTCGTCGTAGGGTTCTGTCGGTTCGCGGGCCTCTGCCGCCGCGCTGAGGGTTCGGGCCACCTTTTCGCTGGGGAGGCTGGGTCGCGGAGAGCGGGATTGGTGCTGGGAGTCGGTGTGGAGTGAGGGCACGGGGCTTCTGGCGGGTACGAACTGTATGGGGGTGCTGAGGGAGTTTGTCGGGTTGTGCGCTGTGGTGGTGCCATCGCTTGGGGCGGCGCCCAGCCCGGTCTTGTCGTGGGGTCGTTGGCCGCAGCATTCTGGTGGGGATTGGTGTGCCGCTTGCACAAGCGAGGCTGTGGCGCCAGGCCCGTACAGCTGCCGCAGCTCGGATGCCTCCAAGCGTGCTATTCTCTTGATGGTGCTGAGCGCTGCTGCCCATTGGGTCACGACGGCTTCTGGGGGTTCTTCGGGTGGCCTCTCCTCCCCATTGCAGTGAAGGGAGGAAACCTTGGGTGTGGCGTACTCTGCGATGGAGTGTCTGGATTCGACTCGCACCCGAGGAGCCTCCGCTCGGTTGAGTAGGTAGCATACGGCCAGCAGGCGGGATACGCATCGGACGTCGAAGGCTCTGCCCAGCATCTCACCTCGCTCGCGCGCTGAGACGCCGGGCGCCTGTGTGGCTCCGGTCTGGAACCCCATGGCGCGCTCCTTTTCTTCGGGCGTGGGCGGCCCCCACTGCTGTGTGGCGTGGTCCCAGACGGTGCCCTTTCTGCCCTCCCTGAACTGGTAGGAGTCTGGGAAAGACATCATGGTGGGCCACGCCCTCATGGGCTCTCCGCGCGTGTTGCAGGGGTAGTGGCCGGAGGCGGTGTCGTCTGCGGCGTCCTGCTCGGTGCGACCGGGGTCCAGGATGTCCCTTACGAGGCGGCATGGGTCCCGCTCCACGGTGTCCAGCACGGATTGCGCGTCCACGTACCCGGCCATGTTCGTCCAATAATTCCGCAAGCGGTGCGCACGCGCCCCCATGCGTGCTGCGTCGATGGTGATGGGCATGCCAATCATGGAGCACATGAGGGGATGCATGACGTCGCGGACCTCGCGGCTGTTGAAGTTGTGCTGCGCCGCCACGCACTCGATCATGTACGCGAACTTGTCGTGCCCCGCTAGGAGTTGCAGCTGCCCCAGCACGCGCACCACGTCGTACAACACTGATGAGTGCCGCCCTTTCAACCCTTGAAGGGAACCAGCCGCAGAGAGGTCCTGGCATTCTGTGCCCACTACGGCGAAGATGTACGGACCCTCGCTGGTGAGGGAGAGGAGGTCGTTTCGTGAAATTCGTCTGAGGTCTTGGGGCACGGAGGTGAAGGCGTCGTGGAGGGCTTCCAGAGGGAGTTGCTGCGGGAATCGGATGTGCAGCTGCACCAGCCGATGTTTGGCGACCTGCCGACTTTTCACGTTATTGTCGCAGTAAACGTATTTGGTGACTTTGCCTCCTGCGATGAGCCAGGCCTCCAGACCTGAACACAGGCCTGCGCAGAGCTCGATGACCACGGCTCCTTTGTCGTGCAGGGTGGACACGGTCCGCTGGGGCAGGGGGCGTGTGTTTAAGCTGGTCGTGTGCCCATCCGTACATTCGCCGCACAGCACCCGAGTAATGGGGGTGTGCCTTCTGTTGCCCAGATATGCCTCCACCCAACCGCACGCCTCTTCCCAGAGCGTCGTCGCGTTGTCGTCGCGGGCGTCGTGGTCTTGGGCGTCAATGTGCATGGCCCAATGCTCCCCCAGGTGGTGGCTGACCAGGTCATGGCCTGTGCAGGGGTCGTCTGGCAGCCCGCCCACATGGCTCTCGTATTGCCACGATGCTATGGGGGCGACGTCCTGCATGCTCTCCTCTAGGATGCGCGGGTGTCGCGCGCAGAGGCAGGCGAAAGCACCTGCTGTCGGTAGTGCGGCTTCCTCCTCAGTGGGGTCCAGACTGGCGCCGGTGGGGTCCACGGACGACTTTCTCGGGTATCGAGACAGTACGTCCGCGTTGGTGTGGCTGCTCCCGGCCCTGTGCACGATGTCGTACTCGAACTCCTGCAGGGAAACTTGCCATCGCAGGTGCATGCCGGTCAGGGATTGCGAGGAGCGCAGCCATGTCAGCGGCTTGTGGTCGGTGATCAAGGTGAACTTGACGCCGTGGAGGTAGTGTCGGAACGATCTCACGCCGTACACGGCCGCGAGGGCTTCCCCATAGAAGCTGCTGTAGCGCACTTCCGACCGGGAGAGGGAGCGGCTGGTGGCTGCGATGATGACGTCGCGATCCGCGTCGTCCTTCTGCCCCAATATGGCAGAGATGCCAACCCCGGACCAGTCGGTCATAAGGTACAGTGGCCGGCTTGGGTCGTAGGCATGTATGACCACGCCAGGCTCGGTGAGCCGCTCCTTGAGCCGGGCCAGCGCGTCGTCGTGCTCCCTGCCCCAAAGATCCTTGACGTTCTCGTTGCCTTTTCTCAGTAGGCAGTTCAGTGGCCATGCCAGTGTCGAGTAGTCTTCTTTGCCGATGCGCGCAGCCATGATTCGGTAGAAATTCATGAAGCCCAATATGGCCCGGACGCCCCGGACGTCTTTGGGCGTGGGTAGTTCGAGCAGGGCGGCCACTTTCGCCTGGTGAGGCGACAGCCTGCCGGGTCGCAGCAGGAAACCCAAAAACTCACATCCGCCGGCGGCGAAAACCGACTTGCCTGGGTGACCGCGCAGTCCCACTTTGCTTAGGCGCTGCATGACTGCCTCCAGGTCGGCCAGGTGCTGGCGGGCGGTAGGCGAGGTCACCAGGATGTCGTCGCAGTATACCTTGGCGCAGCTGAGTCCGCGCAGTTCGTGCTCGATCACCCGTCCAAACATGGCGGTGCTGTTAGCGCTGCCGAAGGGCATGCGCTTGTAGACGTACTGCTCGGGAGCGGCGCCGTCTCGCGCCCACCAAAAGCATGTCTTGAGTGACGCGTCGTCGGTCAGGACGATCTGGTGAAATCCGCTGCGCAGGTCCAGCTTGGTCATGTACTGGTCTCGACCGATGTCGTGAAACAGGTCTTCGGGCAGCCGTGGAGGCGTGCGATCTCTGAGTGACAATTCATTGATCCCTCGCAGGTCCAGCGCCACGCGCTTGTCCGTCCAGGAGCCATCCAGGGCCTTTTTCATGGCCACGACGACGTTGCAGGTGTTTTCGCAGTATTTTGGGGCTTTTTCGATGATGCCATCAGCCAGGAGCTTGTTGAAGTGTTCATCGATCAGTTTCCGCTCGGCTGGAGAGAATCGTCGGGGCTTTTGGTAGTGTGAGGCGGACTCGTCTTTGAAGGGGATGTCAAATTTGCCTATCTGTCCTGTGTATCCAGGCAGGTCGGTGGCGGTGGTGGCCATGAAGCTTTTCTCGCGACGCAAGAGGCTGCGTAGGTCCTGCCATTCTTCGTCGGTCCAGGCGCCCTCGCCGTGGAAGCCTGCTTGAGGCCCCATGATGACGTCCAGCTCCTCATCACGGGCGTGTAGTGCCTCGACGTCGTCTTCTCGGCCGAGAGGCATGGCGCTGTCCACCTCGCCGGCCTGCGTGGAGAATGTCTGCGCCTGGAAGTGCTGCCGCGGCTTTTTGCGTCGCTTGCGGCCCCTGCGGGCGTGGCGCCGGCTTCTTGCCCTCCTAAGGCCGGCTCTGCGCCGCAGATTGTGGGAGGATGGCGCCCCTCGGCCTTGCCGTTTATTCCGCTTGCTGGCGCGTTTGAAGCGGCTGGGGGGGTCCTCACACTTTGGATTGAGAATGATGAACCGCATGACGGCGTTGGTGTTGGCCAGACGGAACTGTGTCCACGCGTGTATCGCCCCGGCGGTCGCTGCAGCCGTAATGCACCAGTTGGGCACGCTCCTCCATGCTTCTGTCGCCACCAGACACGCCACCTCCACGAGCACGTGTCCTATGCTGATGGTCTGGACCGTCGTAAAGGTAGTCCAGATGGCTAGCGCGCAGCCAAGCCGTACGCACACTCGCTGTACCCAGGTGCGGGCAAGGAGTTGCAGCACCGCTTTGGCTTGTTGCTGAGCCCGCCGGTTGCGCCTTCCAGCGGACCTGGGCACTGGGCCCCAGGCCTGGATGAGTGCCCACCTCATCCGGGCGCTAAGGGACCGCTCCACGACTCATAACAGCAGGGGGATGCTCGGGGAGAACCTCCGCACCGCCCGCCATGTCGCCTCCAGGAGCAGAATGCCGACTGACACGTAGTGTACTGTGGCCGATCCGAACCACTGGGTCACCAGCACCCCCACGGCCCAAGATGCCATTCCCTGTGTTGTCAAAGCGGCCGCCCCTGCTGTTGCGGCGATCAGGACGGCAGCGGTGTGTTCCAGGCACCATGCGCCGGGTGCCCATAGGCAGGGCGTGACGGAGGCGAAGGTGTACATGCTGGCCCACACTGCGCCTTCCGTGCCGAACCCTCTGGCCCACATGGTGGCGGTCGTGACCAGCCCCACTGTGATGACGTTGTTGAAGGCG
>LGRX02030331.1:0-13029 GCA_001247695.2 Cymbomonas tetramitiformis
GGCCTTTGGCGGGGCTGCGAGGGGGCCCCCCCCCGGCCCCAGGGTTGGGCGTGTCTATAGTTGTGACAGCTGTCGCGATTATGAACAGCGCCGTGTCGTGGCGGGTGTCAGGGTGGCCAGGCTGTTGAGGTTCCAGGTGTGAGGGTTGGTGGAGTAAGGGCGCGCGTGGCGGGTGTCAGGGTGGCCAGGCTGCTGAGGTTCCAGGTGTGAGGGTTGGTGGAGTTAGGGCGCGCGGGCTGTTACGGGGGGAAAATTTTGTATATATCCCCCCCCCAACTGAGGGCGTACTGGGCAGGGAGCCTTCTGCTGGTTGGGACGGGGAGAGTGCGATGTGTTCGTCGGGGTGGGGAGCTGGTGTGGCGGAGTGTGGGGTGGGTTGGTTGTGGCTGGTCGTGTGGAGTTGGGGGTGCGGCTGCGGCTGGGGGCGCGCTGATCTCGAAGTTCAGCGGCAGGGCGGTTGTGGCTGTGGGCGTGTTGTTGTCGTCGTTGACGGCGTTGGAAAAAATTTTGTATATATCCCCCCCCCAGCTGAGGGCGTACTGGGCTGGGAGCCTTCTGCTGGACGCTGAGGTGGTGGAGCGTAGGTTAGGCTTGCTGCGGTTGGTTGTGTGGAGCTGGCTGAGCGGCTGCGGCCGAGGTGCGCTGACCTCGAAGCGTAGTGGCTGGGTGGTTGTGGCAGTGGGCGTGTTGTTGTCGTTGTGGCTGGTGTTGGGGTGTGGCATTAGGGCAGCGGGCTTGGTCTGGGGAAAACTTTTTTCTTTTTTTTTCTTTTTAGGGGAACGTTGCGTTGGGGCGGATGAAAGCGTGGGCGTTGGGGCTTCTCGGGGAGGTTGTCAGGGGCTGTGGGGTTGGCGTTGGGGTGAGTGCCTAGGTGTGAGGGTGCGCGTCGCGGTGGTTGTGTCTCGGTGGTGGTGAGGTTGTGGGTTGGGCTAGAAGGACATGGAGCACGACGCGGCTTGTGGCTTGAGTCTACGCTGCAGCGTGGTGGCGGTGTCGGCGATGATGAGCCACACGTTGCGCCTGCCAAGTGGGCCCTTCTGCTTGCAGAGCAAGATGCTCATACGTCGCGCAGCGGCTAGTTCCCACAGCCAGCTGCGTCTGGCCGTGTGCGCGTCGAACACGTAGTGCAGGGGCACGTGAGCGCATGTCAGCTCTCTCCCCATAGTTAGCAACGGCAGGGCGATGTCCAAAACTCTGAAGGCGGGGCTGGTGACCACGACGTTGTAGCTGTCCATGCGCCTGACGTTGGCGGGTTGCAGCGTGTCCACTGGGGTGCTGGTGGCCATGGCGGGGTTGATGTCTGAGGAGTGCGTGGGCACGCCGTGGGGACGCAGGGCTGCTTCGATGGCGCCGGTGCCGGCATAGGGGTCCCACACTTTGTCGGCGGGATGCCAGGCGACGTGAGTTGCCAGCTGTTCGATTTCGGAGGGGGTGGTGACCACTAGTTGTGTTCCCCATTGCTTGGCGCTGGTGTGCTGGCATTCCGCGTTGGTCATCGGGTGACGGTGTCTGACCGTGTTGGGGTTGGCAGCGGCGAAGTCCACTAACTCTTGGGCTTGTTGGCGTATGTGCTGGGTGAGCTTGGTGACGTGGGCGGGGTCCCAATGACCCGGTAGGAGGGTAGCCGTGGCGCGCAGCATGTTCTGTCTGTCGCCGAGGTCCCATGTGCTGGGAAGGCTGTCAAAGGGCGTGGGCAGGATGGTTGAGCTGGGTGTGATTTTTGGGATGGCTGCCAATGCGGTGTGTAGGGCGTGCTCTGCGGCGAGCTGGGGTTGGGCCACTGCCTGCTTCTGCGGGGCTGTTGCGTTGTCAGGCAGCAGGTACTGCTGCAGTTCTGCCAGCGTGAAGGTCTCGGAGTCCCCGTCGTCGTATTCGCATTTAAGTGCGTAGGGGCGTTCTGTGGCTCCCAGCCACCGTATGGTGCCCTCGTAAGGCTTACCGTCAATAACCTTCAATGCGCGCTTTCCGTCTAGCTGTTTGCCCCTGTTTTCGTAGGCAGTGAGGTATTGTGGGGAGAGGTCGTCGTCCGGCAGCAGGCCTAGGCAGCAGGGGCAGTACCAGAACTCTTCGTTGGGGACTCGAGTCAGTTTGGGCTGCAAGCACCCCAGGTGATAGCCTTGATTGCAGTCGTCGCAGAGAAGGATGCTGGCGGGGCGATCAGCCTTTTTGCACACTTGGCAGCGCGCGTCCTCGTTGTCGTCCAGATTGTAGGTGATGGCGGGGTCGACGTCGGGCAAATGGCAGATGGCTATTTGCGAGCAGTGCGCGTTGCACGTGCTGCCGCATCGGCCTTGTAGCACGGCAGTGCCGTCGTCAGGCAGCTCTTTGATTTGCAGTATAGGGTCGCGCGTGTGGAGCTGCAGGCCGTGACTTACACTGCGCTTCAGGAACACGAAGTCGCCCACGCGGAAGTTGAATTGCTTGGGCAGATACTTTCCTGAGCGCACTTGTGCGTATCGCTCGGTCTGGCGGTGCTGGGCTATGGCGATGTTGCTGCCGGCCATGATGGTGGCCCTTTTGACATACTCGGCGCGTTCGAGGTAGCTGGCCGCCATGGCATCCGCGTCCATGCAGGACTCCAGAGGTTGGCTGAGGCGCTCCTTGATGGCCGGGGGTAGCGTTGGGCGCTGGGCGTATACGAGCTCATATGGTGCGAGGCGTGTGGACTCCTGCGGCGTGGCGTTATATCCCAGCATAATCCAAGGAAGGAACGAATCCCATCGGTCGATGGATCCAGCCTGCTTGCACGCCTTGGTGAGGGCGGCTTTGGTCATCTGGACGATGCGCTCGCTGAGGCCGTTGCTCTGGGGATGGGACTGCGAAGTAGTGCGGTGGTCGATCAGATTATCCTTGAGCAGCTGGGCAAATTCCTTTTCCCACTCGCCGCCGTTGTCGGTCACCACCTCTGCCGGGCACCCGAACCTGGCTATGACGTGGAGGGCAAATGCCTGAGCGGTCTCCACCGGTTCCTTTGTGTGCAGTGGGATGAGGCAGACATACTTGGTGAAGTGCTCCACGACCACCATGACGTACTGATAGTTGTTCTTGGCTTTGCGGGGCATTTTGGCCAGATCGGTGGAGAAGCGGTAGTACATGCCCTTGACTTCCAGGGGGTTTAGGTGAGGGGCGTGCTTGTCGAAGGTGGTGCGGTAACGGGCGCAAGCGTCGCACTTGCTGACGACGTCGGAGCAGGTGTCGTACAGCTTGGGCCAGTAGAATGCGTCTCTCACCATGGCTGCGGTGCGGCGGCGCCCGAAGTGCCCACACCGTTCGTGCATTTGCTTCACAATGCGGTCTCGCTGGTCCACTGGTGGCACAGGCCGCCTTGCCCCGTTGGGCAGGATGCGGATCAGGGATTCTCCTTCGAGCGCGTAGTGCTGTGCTCGTTTGCTGGCAGCTGTGAGGATGTCGGGGTCGTCGGGGCGTTCGCCTTTCAGCCACCGCAGCATTGCTTCGTCGTCGTAGGGTTCTGTCGGTTCGCGGGCCTCTGCCGCCGCGCTGAGGGTTCGTGCCACCTTTTCGCTGGGGAGGCTGGGTCGCGGAGAGCGGGATTGGTGCTGGGAGTCGGTGTGGAGTGAGGGCACGGGGCTTCTGGCGGGTACGAACTGTATGGGGGTGCTGAGGGGGTTTGTTGGGTTGTGTGCTGTGGTGGTGCCATCGCTTGGGGCGGCGCCTAGCCCGGTCTTGTCGTGGGGTCGCTGGCCGCAGCATTCTGGTGGGGGCTGGTGTGCTGCTTGCACAAGCGAGGCTGTGGCGCCAGGCCCGTACAGCTGCCGCAGCTCGGATGCCTCCAATCGTGCAATTCTCCTGATGGTGCTGAGTGCTGCTGCCCATTGGGTCACGACGGCTTCTGGGGGTTCTTCGGGTGGCCTCTCCTCCCCATTGCAGTGAAGGGAGGAAACCTTGGGCGTGGCGTACTCCGCGATGGAGTGTCTGGATTCGACTTGCACCCGAGGAGCCTCTGCTCGGTTGAGTAGGTAGCACACGGCCAGCAGGCGGGATACGCATCGGACGTCGAAGGCTCTGCCCAGCATCTCGCCTCGCTCGCGCGCTGAGACGCCGGGCGCCTGTGTGGCTCCGGTCTGGAACCCCATGGCGCGCTCCTTTTCTTCGGGCGTGGGCGGCCCCCACTGCTGTGTGGCGTGGTCCCAGACGGTGCCCTTTCTGCCCTCCCTGAACTGGTAGGAGTCTGGGAAGGACATCATGGTGGGCCACGCCCTCATGGGCTCTCCGCGCGTGTTGCAGGGGTAGTGGCCGGAGGCGGTGTCGTCTGCGGCGTCCTGCTCGACGCGGCCGGGGTCCAGGATGTCCCTTACGAGGCGGCATGGGTCCCGCTCCACGGTGTCCAGCACGGATTGCGCGTCCACGTACCCGGCCATGTTCGTCCAATAGTTCCGCAAGCGGTGTGCACGCGCCCCCATGCGTGCTGCGTCGATGGTGATGGGCATGCCAATCATGGAGCACATGAGGGGATGCATGACGTCGCGGACCTCGCGGCTGTTGAAGTTGTGCTGTGCCGCCACGCACTCGATCATGTACGCGAACTTGTCGTGCCCCGCCAGGAGTTGCAGCTGCCCCAGCACGCGCACCACGTCGTACAGCACTGACGAGTGCCGCCCTTTCAATCCTTGCAGGGAACCAGCCGCAGAGAGGTCCTGGCATTCTGTGCCTACTACGGCGAAGATGTACGGACCCTCGCTGGTGAGGGAGAGGAGGTCGTTTCGTGAAATTCGCCTGAGATCTTGGGGCACGGAGGTGAAGGCGTCGTGGAGGGCTTCCAGAGGGAGTTGCTGCGGGAATCGGTTGTGCAGCTGTACCAACCGATGTTTGGCGACCTGCCGACTTTTCACGTTATTGTCGCAGTAAACGTATTTGGTGACTTTGCCTCCTGCTATGAGCCAGGCCTCCAGACCCGAACATAGGCCTGCGCAGAGCTCGATGACCACGGCTCCCTTGTCGTGCAGGGTGGACACGGTCCGCTGGGGCAGGGGGCGTGTGTTTAAGCTGGTCGCGTGCCCATCCGTACATTCGCCGCACAGCACCCGAGTAATGGGGGTGTGCCTTCTGTTGCTCAAGTATGCCTCCACCCAACCGCACGCCTCTTCCCAGAGCGTCGTCGCGTTGTCGTCGCGGGCGTCGTGGTCTTGGGCGTCAATGTGCATGGCCCAATGCTCCCCCAGGGGGTGGCTGACCAGGTCATGGCCTGTGCAGGGGTCGTCTGGCAGCCCGCCCACATGGCTCTCGTATTGCCACGATGCTATGGGGGCGACGTCCTGCATGCTCTCCTCTAGGATGCGCGGGTGTCGCGCGCAGAGGCAGGCGAAAGCACCTGCTGTCGGTAGTGCGGCTTCCTCCTCAGTGGGGTCCAGCCTGGCGCCGGTGGGGTCCACGGACGACTTTCTCGGGTATCGAGACAGTACGTCCGCGTTGGTGTGGCTGCTCCCGGCCCTGTGCACGATGTCGTACTCGAACTCCTGCAGGGAAACTTGCCATCGCAGGTGCATGCCGGTCAGGGATTGCGAGGAGCGCAACCATGTTAGCGGCTTGTGGTCGGTGATCAAGGTGAACTTGACGCCGTGGAGGTAGTGTCGGAAAGATCTCACGCCGTACACGGCCGCGAGGGCTTCCCCATAGAAGCAGCTGTAGCGCACTTCCGACCGGGAGAGGGAGCGGCTGGTGGCTGCGATGATGACGTCGCGATCCTCGTCGTCCTTCTGCCCCAATATGGCAGAGATGCCAACCCCGGACCAGTCGGCCATAAGGTACAGTGGCCGGCTTGGGTCATAGGCATGTATGACCACGTCAGGCTCGGTGAGCCGCTCCTTGAGCCGGGCCAGCGCGTCGTCGTGCTCCTTGCCCCAAAGATCCTTGACGTTCTCGTTGCCTTTTCTCAGTAGGCAGTTCAGTGGCCATGCCAGTGTCGAGTAGTCTTCTTTGCCGATGCGCGCAGCCATGATTCGGTAGAAATTCATGAAGCCCAATATGGCCCGGACGCCTCGGACGTCTTTGGGCGTGGGTAGTTCGAGCAGGGCGGCCACTTTCGCCTGGTGAGGCGACAGCCTGCCGGGTCGCAGCAGGAAACCCAAAAACTCACACCCGCCGGCGGCGAAAACCGACTTGCCTGGGTGACCGCGCAGTCCCACTTTGCTTAGGCGCTGCATGACTGCCTCCAGGTCGTCCAGGTGCTGGCGGGCGGTAGGCGAGGTCACTAGGATGTCGTCGCAGTATACCTTGGCGCAGCTGAGTCCGCGCAGCTCGTGCTCGATCACCCGTCCAAACATGGCGGTGCTGTTAGCGCTGCCGAAGGGCATGCGCTTGTAGACGTACTGCTCGGGAGCGGCGCCGTCTCGCGCCCACCAAAAGCATGTCTTGAGTGACGCGTCGTCGGTCAGGACGATTTGGTGAAATCCGCTGCGCAGGTCCAGCTTGGTCATGTACTGGTCTCGACCGATGTCGTGAAACAGGTCTTCGGGCAGCCGTGGAGGCGTGCGATCTCTGAGTGACAATTCATTGATCCCTCGCAGGTCCAGCGCCACGCGCTTGTCCGTCCAGGAGCCATCCAGGGCCTTCTTCATGGCCACGACGACGTTGCAGGTGTTTTCGCAGTATTTTGGGGCTTTCTCGATGATGCCATCAGCCAGGAGCTTGTTGAAGTGTTCATCGATCAGTTTCCGCTCGGCTGGAGAGAATCGTCGGGGCTTTTGGTAGTGTGAGGCGGACTCGTCTTTGAAGGGGATGTCAAATTTGCCTATCTGTCCTGTGTATCCAGGCAGGTCGGTGGCGGTGGTGGCCATGAAGCTTTTCTCGCGACGCAAGAGGCTGCGTAGGTCCTGCCATTCTTCGTCGGTCCAGGCGCCCTCGCCGTGGAAGCCTGCTTGAGGCCCCATGATGACGTCCAGCTCCTCATCACGGGCGTGTAGTGCCTCGACGTCGTCTTCTCGGCCGAGAGGCATGGCGCTGTCCACCTCGCCGGCCTGCGTGGAGAACGTCTGCGCCTGGAAGTGCTGCCGCGGCTTTTTGCGTCGCTTGCGGCCCCTGCGGGCGTGGCGCCGGCTTCTTGCCCTCCTAAGGCCGGCTCTGCGCCGCAGATTGTGGGAGGATGGCGCCCCTCGGCCTTGCCGTTTATTCCGCTTGCTGGCGGGTTTGAAGCGGCTGGGGGGGTCCTCACACTTTGGATTGAGAATGATGAACCGCATGACGGCGTTGGTGTTGGCCAGACGGAACTGTGTCCACGCGTGTATCGCCCCGGCGGCCGCTGCAGCCGTAATGCACCAGTTGGGCACGCTCCTCCATGCCTCTGTCGCCACCAGACACGCCACCTCCACGAGCACGTGTCCTATGCTGTTGGTCTGGACCGTCGTAAAGGTAGTCCAGACGGCTAGCGCGCAGCCAAGCCGTACGCACACTCGCTGTACCCAGGTGCGGGCAAGGAGTTGCAGCACTGCTTTGGCTTGTTGCTGAGCCCGCCGGTTGCGCCTTCCGGCGGACCTGGGCACTGGGCCCCAGGCCTGGATGAGTGCCCACCTCATCCGGGCGCTAAGGGACCGCTCCACGAGTCATAACAGCAGGGGGAGGCTCGGGGAGAACCTCCGCACCGCCCGCCATGTCGCCTCCAGGAGCAGAATGCTGACTGACGCGTAGTGTACTGTGGCCGATCCGAACCACTGGGTCACCAGCACCCCCACGGCCCAAGATGCCATTCCCTGTGTTGTCAAAGCGGCCGCCCCTGCTGTTGCGGCGATCAGGACGGCAGCGGTGTGTTCCAGGCACCATGCGCCGGGTGCCCATAGGCAGGGCGTGACGGAGGCGAAGGTGTACATGCTGGCCCACACTGCGCTTTCCGTGCCGAACCCTCTGGCCCACATGGTGGCGGTCGTGACCAGCCCCACTGTGATGACGTTGTTGAAGGCGCGTGGTGTCGGCGACTGGGTTGTGTTATTGGCCACGGCTGTGAGCGTCTGCGTGTGAGGGGCTGCGCCAAGCCCCTGCCGCGTGGTGGCGAGTCGTGACCCGTCATTCCACCTGTATGCGGGGTTGGTAGGGGCGGTTGTGGCGTGGTGGCAGCCGTGCTGGGTAGTTGCTGCTGAGGGCGTCTTGAGCATTTGAGACAAAAAAGGTTTGGTGGTCCAGATTGCCCAGTCTGTGTTTGTTGTTTTTGGTGGTGACGTATAATTTCCCCCCCCCCAGCAATGCGTGGAGAGGCTGTGGCTCGACCGAGGTTGCTGGCAGAATGAAGAAGGTGGCGGGAGATGACGGGATGTCGCTGACGACGTTGGGGGATGTCAGTGCCGTGGTGGGGCTTGCGAGTGCGAAAACGCACATCATGGCGGTTGCAACCCAGGCGTGCATTGGAATGTGGGACGATCTGGGCCTGCGGCGGGGTGCCTGTACTGCTTGAGGGGCAGGGCGGTGATGCACATCGGGAGGGGCGGGTGATGCGGTGGGAATGGGCCGGTATGGCCCAACTCTCAACAGGTCGTTGGGCGTTTGTTGAGAGTTTTGTGCAGGGGTTGAATGGCTGCCCACGTGAGTGGGCACTCCGCGCGCGTAGTTGTGGTCGGTGGTGCGTGGTGGGGCGGTGGGTGGCGCGATCATGGTGTGCGTTGTGGCTGTCCATTGTGAGCCGTTTGCTCTGAAACGCCGTAAAGACAGCGGCCGGAACCCATTTGTAACTTTGACGGTGTTGATGTACATGAGGGCGGTGGCGTCGCGCACGAGTGCCACATTTTCTGGACGCGTGTCTCCTTGCAGGATTCGGCATGGGGAGTAGCCGCGCAGCACCAGATCTTTTCGCGCGCCCGATACCGCGCAGCGGTCGGGTAGGAAGCGGTGGAATGGGCGGTCGATGGTGATCCCGCAGAATGGGCAATCGCTGGTGCGTGCGGCGTTGTGCAGTGAGCGAGCTGGTGGTGAGTTGGGTGGTGTGCGTCGGTGGTTGCGGGGGTTTGGAGCGGTGGCTGGTGGATTGGGATGGGTGTTTTCCTGGCCATTGGGGCGTGTGTGCAGCACCCGCGGGATATGGTCGGGGAGGCGGTGCGAGGCGTCGGGATTTTCTTGGGGTGGGAGCGCGTCGTCCTCGGAAGGGCTGGAAGGTGTGGTGGAAGTGTTGTCGGGTGTGGAGGAGGTGGAAATGTGGGGGCGACTGTTTGTTGTGAAGTATGAGTGGGGGTTGGCGGATTGGATGATTTGTGGTGATGCATGTGCTGTGGTCGTTGGGGGTTGGGCGGTGGTGGTGACTTCTTCGTTGTGGTGGTTGGGATGGTGGTTGTGGTGGTGGTGGTGGTGGTGGGTTGTTGCGTCATGGTGGTGGTGGTGGATTGCGGTGGCGTCGCGATTGTTTGAGGGTTGAGGAGCGTGTGGGCTGTGATATTTGCGTTGTGTCCTGGCCCAAAATGTGGCTGCGAGGACTGTTGTGAGCCCGAGCGTGGTGGCCAGTGCTGTGAGGCTCATGGTGCTGAACGATGAATGGGTGTTGGGCACCTCTGTGTGGCCGATGCTGGACTCCATCGTCGTGGCGGCGTTAGCGGCGGGCAGGGTGGCCATGAGGACGATGGCGCATGCGATCATATCGTTTTGCATGGATTTTTTTGGGTCGTCGTTGCAGAGGGTGTAACACACAGCCGTGCGTGTGAACCACTTGTTCATGTCCGGGCTCATCTCCTCGAACGCCTTGGTGGTAAGGCGCTGCAGCTCCGCCGGGGGTACTTGCTGGTGGTTGGCGGTGGTGGTGGACAGGGCCGCGGAGAGGCTCTGAGGGGGGTTGTCGTGGTCCTCCTCAATCCAATCGGTGGTCTTCATGAGCACCATCGCGGCAGCGGCGGGGGTTTGCTCGGGGATGTGTTCCTCTCGTCCTCGTACGACGGCGGGAGCTGCGGGTGTGGGGGGCGGCGGGCTGCCCATGCGGCGGAATGACGCAGGGATGTGGCGGTGGTTGACCATGCTGCGGGCCATGTATGAGTGGTGGTGGATGGGGTGCAGTGCCTCCTGGTAGGGTGCCGTGGGAGAATCTGAGGCGCCATCGTCGGTTGTGTTCTCGTCACAGCCTTCGGTGTCGTAGTCGAGGGGAATTTCGTCGTCGTCGCTGTCATCCCCCGATTCCATGCCCGGGCAGTCGTCGTCCTCATCATCGTCATGGTCGTCGTCGCTGCTCACGAGGTCGATGACGCCGCTGGGTGGTAGCCAGTTTTCGGGGCGCTCGCGGTGTGACATGCAGCATGTTGGGAGTCCGTGCTGGTCGTGGGCCAAGTCGTAGTGGCATACTTGGGGGTTGCCAATTCTCATTGGCTTGCCGTCAGGTCCCATGGGATACTCCGGCCACTCGAAGTGGATGACTGCGTATGCGATATCAAAGGTGTTCACGGGGGCGTCGCCGGAGGGAACATGGCGGCGTAGGGCGTTAGACAGGGCAGCCTTCTCCCTCGCCACGCGCCGTTCTTGCGTTAAGGTCGATGGCGACATAGCGTCGGCAATGTCGTTGTCGCGGGGAGGCGAGGGTGGCGGGCTGTCGGGAACCTGGGTGACCAGATGCCGCGGGATGACGGGGCTGTCGGGTGATGGAGAGGGGCTCTTGGGACTGCGGGGATAATCCTCGGGGTAGCGGTCGGGGTAGTGCTCAGGGATGTTGTCAGGGGCTGGGCTGTCGGGAGAATATGGGGGGCTGGTGGGTGACAATGAAGGGCTGGTGGGGGAATATGGAGGGCTGTCCGGGCCTGGCCTCCTGGGTGAGTGAGGGGTGCTGTCGGGTGCAGGGCTGGCCGGGGAATACCAGTAGTGGGTTGGAGTGGGGCTGACGGGTTCTTCGTGATGATCGGGCGCCTGCGGTGCTCCCTCGTCGTGGGGAGCGGGGGTCGCGCTGGCGGTGGGGTCAGGTGTGCCCCTCAGAAAGGGGTTGCCGTGCTTCATGAGGGCAGCGTACGAGTGGAAGTGTACGATGGTGTCTGCTGGTGCTGCGTCGTTGGGCGGGGTATCGCTGGAGCTGTGCTGCCCAGCGTGGTGGGTGTGCCGTGCGTGAACGTGCAGCCCTGGGGGCAGTCGCGCGGGGGGTGGCACGCTGTGGTAGTCATAGGACTGGGCGTGCCATGTGGGGGCGTCGCCAGTGGGGGCAGCGTGGTTGGTGGAGCGGGGGTTGCTTTCCTTGCCGCCGTACTGCCGGTCGAACTCCGTCTTGGTCAGCGGGTTTTGGCCCTTGGCGACGCGATCATAGTTCACGATCAGCTGGTTCGTCAGGTGTCGTAAATCGCTGGGCATCTTACCCTGGTTGACCCAGGCGTCATATAAGGTAGTTTTGCCGCTTATGTGGCAGGGCAGCGTGGGGTGATGGAAAAGGTGCAGGGGTTGGTGGCAGAAGGTGCAGTCGTTGTCGTTGGGCCCACCGAGGTTCTCGCTGCACACACCGGTCACCGTGCGGGTCGTGGCTGCTGCGGGCTCCGTGCTGAAGGAGGATGCTGGGGCCGGGAGCGTGAGCTGCCCAAGGAGTTTCCGCCCAGCGGGGTTGAGGCCGGATGGGTCGAAGTTGCCGCCTGCGGGCCGCGGGGCAGGCAAGCGTGGGCGGGTGCTGTCGCTCCTGGTGGTGGAGGTGCGCGGTGGGATCAGCGGCGGCGTCGGCACTCCAAAGTTGTGCTTGTGCTGGCCGGTGATCAGCATGTTGGCCAAGGTGGACTTGGTGGGTCCCTCCGCGTATGCCCCCACGTACTGAATCAGGTTCTCCTGCTCGAGGTTGGCCTTCATGATCTTCGTTTCCAGACTCTTCAGCTTGGTGTGCACGTCTTGCGCCACGTCGGTCACCTCGGTGAGCGTGTGCTCGTTGGTCACGTTCATGGACTTGCTGAATCGTTCTCGGACGATGCCCGCGAGGTGCTCGGGCAGGGCTTGAAGCATAAACAGACCGGCCGTCTGCAGGCTGATTACCTTGGAAGTGGAATCGTGGGGCAAGTTGACCCGCTCCATGAGCCCCACTAGGCGGTCCCTGAGGGCGTTCGGGTCTTCGCCAGCCAACATCTTCAAGTTTTTGATCTCGTCCTGGGCGGCCTCGGCTGACAGATCGGCGCACTTCAGCCTCAGCAGGAAGAAGAGCACGCGCCATGCGGCGTCCCAGTCGATGTCCTGGCCGGTCAGCACCTGGAAGTGGTCTTCCCGGGGAAACGTGATGGGCTCGCACATGTATCCAGTCTGTGGCGGGTACGATTCGGTCTCCTCCATGATCAGCTGAGGCAGCGTCTTGCTTTCGCTGTTTGGGTTCAGCACGAACCGACTGATGACGCGGGTGGCGGCCTCCGTGCTGTTGAAGATAGCGGGCAAGGAGCCGAACAGTTTGCCCTTGAGTTTGTTGATCTCGGCGCGCGTGAGCTCATCGTCGCGGTTCGCGTTCTTTTCGAACACGAGGTTGCTGACGAAGGCACTGAGCTCATGGGCCAGCCCGGTGAAATCGCCGTCGGACATGTTGGCCTTGGTGACGACTGGTAGTGATTTTGGTTTGGAGGACATGTTGATGGTTTGACGCCTGTACACGCAGACCTCACCCCTTAAGCGGGGGCGTGGGGAACGGCAGCCCCACTTGTTATGCGGTTGCAAGAGTTGGCTGCCGTCACTAATCAAGATCCTGAAGTGTTCAGGAGTGGCATTCCACTGTCACGTGGAACTCTCGGCCACTGTCACGCGGCTGGCTGTTGGGACCACTGTCACGCGGTCGTCCTGAAATCTTCAGGAGTGGTGTTCCACTGTCACGTGGAATTCTCGGCCACTGTCACGCGGCTGGCTGTTGGGACCACTGTCACGCGGTCGTCCTGAAATCTTCAGGAGTGGTGTTCCACTGTCACGTGGAATTCTCGGCCACTGTCACGCGGCTGGCTGTTGGGACCACTGTCACGCGGTCGTCCTGAAATCTTCAGGAGTGGTGTTCCACTGTCACGTGGAATTCTCGGCCACTGTCACGCGGCTGGCTGTTGGGACCACTGTCACGCGGTCGTCCTGAAATCTTCAGGAGTGGTGTTCCACTGTCACGTGGAATTCTTGGCCACTGTCACGCGGCTG
>LGRX02030333.1:0-41166 GCA_001247695.2 Cymbomonas tetramitiformis
AATCACTCACCAATAAGAAATAATAGCAATAAGAAACCAGCCAGCGTTTGGGGGGTCACAACTTGACGAAATTTGCTGGCTAGCTTTAATTTCTTAAGAAATTGGCCAAAATAAGAAATCAAGGGGCTGGCTGGCTTGAATCATAGTGAAAGCTAGTTAGTTAAGAAATTTTGGCTGGATTATTTGGTGGGTTTACTCGATTTAACAAGGATTTTGATGGTTATACACAATTTATCTCAATAAAAATATCATACAGACTATTGATTTTTTTCGAACGGAGGTGCAAACGCTGGCTTGTCGGCGAAAAGTGAGTTATCAAATATCACATGGCTATTCAGATGTACCGCGCTTACACCGTGCATATGATTGCAAATTACCAGCTATCACTCTGCTGTTCATAAAAACATATATGTTGTGCTTACACTATCAAACTGTAGAAACACCAGCTGTCACTTACCTATTCAGATATACATTAGTTCAGGTATTCAGAGAGACAACTGATAACAACAAATGCACACGCATAGCCTTCGCTCAAGTGCTCTTGAGCATGCACCACGTTCCAGCGACTGTCGAATCTCCATATCCATACTCTTGCACTCGCAAGTTATGGTCCCTACGGTCGCCATCCTCGTACACTACCTCCACGTTGTACCCACGCCTGTGGTTAGAATAAAACTTTTGCACCCAACCGTGGCACCACCCAACTCCATTATCTGCTCACGGCTAGCAGGATCCATACTAAAATTTTACTACTGTGGCCGTCGCTGAGTGCCAATTTCATGATAGCTGGCTGCCTCCTCCTTAAGTAATAAGAATAAGAAATTGGCTGGCTGAGCTACGAAATCGGGATTTCTTATTCTTAGCAATTTCATAGGTCGCTGGCGCTGGCGGGGGGGGGTCACAACTTGACGAAATTCGCTGGCTGACCCCAAATTTAGGACTTTCTTATTGGTGAGTGATTACTGTACCACTTCTACCGCGACTGCCCTCTTGGCGGTCGCCAACATTCCCCTACTTCCGCCGCGGCTTTCTGTGTACCCATCGACGAGGAGGATGCAGAGGGAGTCCATGCGCTAGCCATGTGTGCTCTCTTCCAGGAGGCGGCAGATGATGGTGCTGAGGCTTTTGCCCGCGCGGCGACGGCGTACGGTCCGCCAGCGGTGCTGTGCGGAGGTGTTGTGGGGGGCGTCGACGTGTCGGCCTACGGCTTCTCCGTTAACGCGGTGACGCCGGTGGCGGAGACGTCCGGTGACGACATCCTGCAGCGGCTGGATGACCTCGCGGCGGAGGTCAACGCGGCGGTGGGGCCTAAGGTACATTACACTCACGCCTCTTTCCCGCCACCTGGGGGCATTGCGACGCAGGCTTCGGCTCTGGTGTGTGACACTGCGGGCGCAGGTATCACACCGGAGGAGCAGGTTCCGGCAGGTGGTGCGGCGGCATCGGCATCCGCCGTGCCGGCCCCTGCTATGCCTGTCTTGGAGAATGAGGAGGAGCTCCTGGAGCTCTACGGCTACGGCCCGCCCGTGTCCCTTCAATCGACGCGGGTGACCACTACGGAGAAGTCAGGCGGTGAATTCGCGGGGGCTGTGGAGACTGTCAACCACGCCGCGGTTGCGCCGGTTGACTTGACCGGCTACGACACCGACGACTACGAGGATTTTGCAGACGGCAGCTTCGCCGTCAAGCCGCGGGCTCCGGCCATCTCGGCCAATCATGCGTCAGAGCCCGCAGCCCACGTGCCTGAGTCTGGTGGTGCTTCCCGCACCTACGGATGTGGCAAGCCGCCATGGGGCTTCCCCGCACACGCGGGCCCGTGGGGGTTTCCTTACTTTATCTCCCTCATTCTTTTCATCTCGATCATGGGTGTGGGGGCTGCCGCCTACACGGCGGCCAATGACGTCGGCTCTGTGCAGGTATCGGGTCGGGCTGCACCGCAGCCTGTGCTGTGCAGAGAGGATTTATGCATCTACCCTGGTATTTCCGAGCTGGACCCCGTCACTCTGGATGCAGTACTGCACTCCCTGGGTGCTGCGACGGTGGTTCACCGGCCGCCTGACCCACTGGAGAGCAGTGCTGCAAGCTACTACCGTGGACATTGTGGTGACGGTGCCCCTCTGAACTTTGACCCCGAGTAGTTTTCCTTCTGGCTCTGGCAGTACACCACTCTGGTGGTGTGCTGAGATGTGCTTTGACCTCAACATGGTCTTCAATTTGCTTTATGCTTTGCTTTGACATCTACAATCTTCAATCTGGTTTGCTTACACAGTGCCTTTCAGTTGTTTAGCGGGAGCTCCTTACCCGTAGGTTTCTGCACTTGTGCTAGCTAGAGGGTTTCAATTTGTGTATCAGAATAGCACAGTTGGATTAGCAGTTAGGTTTGTCACCCTAGCTCCTACCCTAACTTATCTTAACTTCTCTGACTTACCTGTCAGTCACCACCCACAGTGCTGGGGTGGTGTGCTGAAATCTGTATAGGCAGCCCTGACCGGGAGTCCCGGTGCAGGCCCCTATGACAGATTCCTAGGTAGCCAACACTGGACCTGTGACTGATCCGTAAGCCCGTGCTGTGACACATCAATGTGTCACAGGTAGCTAGGACCGAAACCGTTCCGACTCCGTGACCGTTCCGGGTATATCTAGCTTAGGGTTCATTTCTTATACGAGTTTATCTATATTGGTTCACTGACTGTCTGATATCTTGAACCGGGATATTCCAGTAGAAGGTCCTCACGGACAAGGTCAACGGGCGGGGTTTTACCCCGCGGGGGGACAAGAACAAAATCGGCAACGGGGGAGGCGGCTCCGGTGTTCGTTTTGCGGCAAGTGACCTCCCGACGGGGGGAAACTGGCCGCAGTCGCAGGCGAGGAAGCGCGTTGCTTTTCACAAGGGCAACGGTGACTTCATCCCGTTCTGCCAGAATTCGGCGTGCAAGAAGGACGAGATGCGTCACTGGCACCGCGACTGCCCGAACGGCGGCAAGCACGGCGCTGGGGGAAGCTTCCACAGCTTCTCCCTCGGTGACATCGAGAACGACTTATTGGCGGAGCAGTTTCAGACGGCCATGGACGAGCACGACGGCGAGCGGTTCGATGCGCTCTGCCTTCTAGCGGGAGGTAAGCCGGAGATGCTCGACGGCGTTTCGGCGTGTGCCTTCGGGCTCGAGCCGGAGCGGGAGAACGGTGCGTTGCAGGACTTCCTACCCTACTGCCAGCTCGCCACCCACATGGGGGGCTTCACGGTGGGTGATGTGGCAGAAGGCATCTCGGCTGCCGCCTGCACGCATGTCCGCGAGGACGCACCGCCGGCGCCACCGCCGGCGGCAATCGAGCATGTTTACCCGGACGAGGCGGAGGCGTCCGACGCCGGTGACATGATGCCGGTGGACCCCATGCACGCGCACGAGCCCGACCTCTGCTTTGCGGACCGGATCGCGAGGATGGGGGGACTCTCGATCACGGCTGAGGGCAGGGACTTGGCGATGCGGTACATGCACGCCGAGTCGGAGACGGACTCTTGCGACGGCGACGTGGACGACTCTGCAGCTGGGTGTGGCCCTATTGACGGTGAGGGTGCGGTCCCGCAGCCTCCAGCATCTCGTCGGGGATGCGGCGCACCGCCTTGGGGGTTTGCCCGCTCTTCGGCAATTACGGTGATGCTTTGTGCATTCTTCTGTGTGTGCGCCACCGCGACGCCACTCACAGCTGCCGCTCCTGGCGGGGCGTGTGCACCGGACCACACCGGCCTGGAGGTCGGTGGTGCTGCTGAGGCGACCACTGGCGAGCCTTCGTTACTCTCTGCGACGCCGGCTGTTGTTCCGCCGCGCCGGCACGGCCGGCACCGTGCTCGGCAAGGCCTTCACGATGCACCGATCGGGCCTTACATCCCGGTACACCCGCCCCCTCCACCGTTGTATTGGGGTGCACCACCGACTACAGACGAGGAGGAAGGGGAGAATCCCTCGCACGACGATCGACACTTTTCAGATTTCTTCTGGAGCTCTGCGAATGATTCAGACACGGCATCGACAACTTCAATTCACGGCACCATGACTGTGCTGCGGGCTGGCATAGCAGTGCCACCGCCAACTTGTGACTAGCAAGTTAATCATGCCGCTCCTGCGCAGTGAAATTGACAGTAGCTGTATGTGCAGAGGGGTCCGATCACGGGCCGGATTTCAGATTTGCAACTCTTGACTGGGAACAACCCTGCCAGAAAGGACAGGACTTCCCTTGGAGCTCAATTTCCACCGCTCTAGATGGTGTTTGTTCACAGGTTTCACCTTCGGATAGCCAGTCACCACACTAGGTGGTGTGCTGGAACAGTCACACCGCTTGCTTTGTGACTCTTCCTATAGTAGTGTGTATGACTGTCACCCGAATCCGAACCCTAACTGTTTATGCCCGTTATATCGGGTTAACTTATCAGCTTTAATACATTCTGAGAAAACCTATCACTGAGTGAATATATCCCGAGTCCTATCTAGATAGGGGTATATCCAACAGATATCGCAGGCCAACCAGATCCCTTGGAGGGCTTGGAGGGCTCGAAATGACGTAAATTCGCGATTTTACGTGGTACACGTAAAATAAGGCCGAAATCGAGGCTCGTGTAAATTACGCGTATTTACGTGTTTCCGGAGTTTTGAGATTTACGCGTAACGCGTTTATCCGAGCATAGCCAGCTTCGGAGTCCAAGTGTCACATGGTGTTGCTCTTAAGTCGGAAATTGGTGAAAATACTTCACTTCTCCTACCTGCTGACGATTGCCGCGTCTTTCTTCTTCGTTTCCTAACGCGATTTTTCTTCCCTGCCCGCCCACCCTTAAAAATGGGTTCTCCAACTCAGGCTCCGATCTGACGCTGGAGTGGTGCCTTGTTGCTTCGCCTTACTTTCCGCTCTTTTTCTCGCCATTCCTACCCAACGGGAGCGGATCGGACAAGGTGACTGGGCGGTCATCCGATTTACGGGGAATCCGCAGTATCACTGTCGATGTCGCTGTCGTGTGACCGTCTCCGTGTGTCATGTTCTGCATTTTGTATGGAATATCATATCATTATCACACGACATCCGACACTCGACAGTGTCACAAGTTTTGTTGCCAACCAAAGCAAACGAAAGAGAGCTGTTGTTTTCGAGTTTGACCCCATTCCTATTCCAGCTCCATTCGGATTGTTTTGGCAAACCGGATCGAAAGTATCCTGAAGACCAGTCTGCACACGATCTGCAACAGGGGAATTTCAGGAACCCATTATCTTTGCATGGTTCTTTCGCTGACACGTACGTAGTTTTTTCAGGAAAATATGTAGTTACACCTAAAGAAAGTTTTCTGCACGTGTCTTGGTGTTTCTTAATGTCACCAAGTGGGTGGGGCCATCTTGTAAAGAATTTACGGATCGGATAAATTCTGTCTCCATAAAAGTCGGGGGGGGAGACGTCCGTTTTTTGCCGTCCCCTACTGTAGCTGTTGAAGGTTGTGTATTATCTGGGCATGTGACCCTCTTGTGGTCTGTTTGACTCAAGTGTCAGAACCGACGCCTTGTGCAAGCAAGTTCGGACGGCCTGGGGAGATGTAGCAACCTTCGATAAACTTCTCTTTATTCCTTGCCGAAAAAGAACATGTCTCATGGTAGAAACGACTATGCTTTTTCATGCGGAACGACGTCGGCAGCAACTTTTGAATCCCCTGTATATTCGAAGGATCTGAGTAAGAGATGACAGAAGCAGACACGGAGGTATAGAACTTGTTTTATCCGTTTCTGTGAGGCAGAATCATATCTTGAACTGAATAAAGTTATCCTTCCACTATTTGCAGCTCACTGCGAAGGCTATAGAAATTGGCTTCAATCCACAGGAGTTTCCTTGTTTTCTATGGATCGCCGTCGAGTTTTCGCAGGCAGACCCTCCTGAACCGTGGACAGCTTATTCCGATGAACATGGTCAAGTGTTTTATTATGACCACAACAGGTTAGCACAGCGCGACAACTCTATCTCTACGGGCCTCGTGCATTTCCCCGTTGCCTGTGTTACTCACGGTGCAACTAAGCCTAAACTTAGTGTATGTCTTCATTCCTCGGCTTTTTGGTGTTTGAAGGTCTTCGTGTGTCCTGCGCTCGCTGACCTCGTAATACTTACTTTTCGTATGCGACGTATGCTGTGCAGCGGGGAGTCAGCGTGGACACACCCGCTGCTCGAGACTTTTAGGAGTCTTTACAAGAAATGCGCGGTGAGCATTTGAAAAGCTATGCTATTAAGCATTGTATTTCGTTAGTCGTTTCGGTATGTGAGTTTTATTCTGAACTTTTCGTCGACGTTTACAGGAGGAACCTGGGCTGTTGGAGTATTATCAGGAGTTGTATCACAACTTACGGTCCTACTGTGATGATAAGAAAGGGTGGTGGGCGCTCAATGTACGCTACGCTTCCTTTGGCTTTTGCGATGTGGAACACTGATAATGTTCGTGGAAAAATAATGTGTTCGTGAACATGTTTGTGAACATTTGGTAACACTTTTTTGCACGGCTGATGCGAGACTGCACCCTCTTGCTATCAGCTACTTGCCACTCCGGGGGGAGGTGCACCTCCTACACCCGAAGAAGTTCGCGACATGGCGCTTTACCTTCAAATTAATCTCAAGTAAGTACTGACACCAGTACATGTCTCTGCATTTTCAGTCTTGTTCTTTCAATCCTGGGTCTTACCTGAAGGTAAACAACGGAATGTCGCACGTTCGAGAATTCGTTATTTAGTGACGTATCTCTGTGCGTCGGGCACGTGTCGACTCACATGGTTTTCCAACTTCACAGGAACGAGCCCGAGCTTATGTGGATAGCCAAGCAGGCGGTTCAAGTGCCCCTACCAGGGCACTGGGAAGAACACGAGGACAGTACTGGGAATGTTTATTTTTATGACAAGGTACACAGGCGCAAGCTTTCCTTGAAGGGTTGTTTCCGGCCGCGGTGGGCAACTGTGCATGCCTCGCGCTCAAGTCTCCCTGAACCTTGTGTTCTGGTCGCGTATCTAACTTCGTGCATCCGCATATCAGACTTCTGGTGTGAGCCAGCTAAAGCATCCTCTCGACGACTACTTCTTTGCCCTCGTGCACGAAGAGCGCAAGAAGCTTTCGACGAAGCGCTTGGGAAGGACTGCGGCAGCGAGTGTTAAAGTTGCATGGATGCCTTTCTTGGATGACGAAGGAGACACTTTCTTCGTCTCGTTTGCACACAACGTATCCACATACTACCCGCCTTGGGATAAAAGGTTCCAGGACGGGTCCAGAAGAATTCAACGCTGGTGGCGCAGATACTTAGCTGCAAAGAAACGGGTGAACGATGCAGCCACCATCATTCAGGCAAGGCCAAATACTTTGCGCTCCAACGTAGCTCACTCTACTTACTGTTCTTCGGTGTTTTTGTTCACGGTCCACTGAGGAAACGTTAGTTGCTGTCATGGCCTTTCCCCCCGTTGAAGCGCGTCTCCGTGTGATATGTGACTCAGAAATACCACCGAGGTCACGTCGTTCGTGACGCGGTAGCGGCTTGGAAGCAAGAATGTGCTGCGTTGTGCATTCAAACTATGTATCGTATGTACAGGTAATGATAAAGAACGCCTCATCCCATGAGTTTTCTGTCGTTTACGTTTTCGTGCTTCTCGGCCTGGAAAGTCGAACTCCACTCTTTAGCCGGAGTGTTTCAACTAGATATTTAACGGACGGCCTATGCTACTATTTTCTGTTGATTGTTTTCCAACTTTTTTTCAGAGCAAGGACAGAGGCCCTGCAAGAACGATCCGCCCTGGTGGTCCAGTCGTACTGGCGCATGGGCTTAGCCAGAGCCGAGTACAGAAGGTTGCTGAAAATTATTCGCATCCAGAGTTGCTATCGCGGCTTCGTTGCCAGGAAGCAGTTTAAGAGACAGAAGGCGGCACAAAATATTCAGGTACAATCAATAAAAGCCGCTTTGGGCCCACGCGCCATAGTGCAGACTTCACTTGTTGCGACTGCATTGTGGGACCAGCTTTCTTACGATTTCCGATCCGCTTTCCACAGAGACACTACCGAGGCTTCAGAGACCGTGAACGAGTTGCACAGTTGAGGGTGAAATGGGATGCAGCCACCAAGATTCAGGCGGTCCAGCGAGGACGCCTTGCACGCCGCTATGTCGACGATTATCGTCTTCATCAGGCTGCCATCAAAATTCAATCCCAAGTTCGCCGACGCAAAGCCAAGAGAGCTGTTGCAGAAGAGCGTTATTTCCAAAAAGCGGATAGTGCGGCCTTGTATATTCAAACTTGTGCACGACGCATGTTGGCACGTCGTATTTTGGCTGAGAAGAGGGAAGGTCGCGATAAGACTCTTGCCGCTACTGCAATACAGGCGGCCTATCGCGGATTTGAAGCTCGTCAGTATGCCCAGTGGTAACGAGCTTGCTTTTGTAATTCGTTTCGGTATGTCGTGAGGGGAGCCGAAGTTGAACTGCACCCTTGATAGCTGAAACGTGGTTCACTGTTTGTCAGGTTACGCCACTCTAATGCAGCCCTCATAATCCAGAAATATTGGGGCCGATACCACGGTGTAAGGAGTAAGGAACTGAGCCAAGCCCAAATCGTGATTTCCAAGTATTATCGCGGTCGCAAGGCGAGGCAGTGGAAAGCTTTCATTATGAAGAGTGAGTTAGATCTTCTTCACTCGTCGGCAACAACGATTCAACGATACTGGAGAGGGTATTACTCAGTAAGTGCACAGCCCTCGTGGACGCACCTACTTTTGCGTGTATGCATTTGAGCGTGGCATTATTGTATTCTTTGCTTCTTTCAAGAGTATGATCCACTTGTATATGTTGCAGCGCGACAGTTCCGAGAAGTCGAACGCTGCTATTACGATCCAGAAGCTTGTTAAGGGTATGATTGCGGTACGTGAAGATCTTGCTCTCGACTTTTATTGTCATCGAAGAAGCACTCCTCAGTCCTTTGGCATGCTGTACTCACTTTTGTTTTTTGAGACAGGTGAATAACTACAAAAAGTCGAAGGCGGCCATAAAGATCCAGTCCGTGTTCAAGGGTAGAGCGCAGGTAGAAGAGCATCTCACTATCTTTTCACGTGTCTTTTTGCACTAGTGTGTCTTGGCTGTAAGCGCAGATATCGTGTTCTTAGCCAGGGCGTGTGCCATTCGACCTGCGTTTCCCAGAATATGTAATCCTACCCCTTAGGCCATCTCGCCTCTTCTTTCAGCTACCTATGAATTGTGGCGCATATGTCTTGTGCTTTGAAGACCTGAATTAGCAGGAAGTCTTGAAAACTGAGGTTTGTCTTGACGACTTGTAACAGCGAAAGAAAGGAACGGAGGACCTATGGCGTTTCCGCTTTGTTGCCTTTCGGATGCAAGCGGTATATAGGATTCGCATCGCCCGGCGTCAAGCTGTGGTCGAGCGAATGATGTATGAGTATCGACAAGCGATGGCAAAGCGAATCCAAGACCACTGGCGCGGAAAACAGATGCGCGCTGTCCTCAAAGAACGAATGCTGCTACGTGGAGAGCACACTGGAGCTGGTCTGGTCATTCAGGTCGGTCATCACCAGCTTTAGTATGGTCTCTTTTGGTGCAGGAAATCGCTCAATAAACACTCGCTTGCTTGAAGGACCAGGTCGTTTTTGTTGCCCGTAAACTAATTCGGGGTACAAACTTCAGACTATATGGAGAGGACGACAAGCTCGTAAACAGGCAACGTTCGAACGCCGTGCGATCGCGTTGGTGATTTCGGCCTGGAAACGAGTAAAGGCCAAGCGGGCGCTCAACTTTTTGAAGGTGATGTGCGTTTCCTTTCCGCTGTTTCTCTGGGAAAGTTCTTTTCAATGTTACCTGAGTGGACGAACTCTCGATTGCCGGCACTGTTCAGGACTTATTCGCAAAAAGGCGCAGTGCTTTAACGGCATTACGACCGCTGTACGAAGCTCTTTTCCAACTTCCCAGTGGTGCGTTTCTGCCTTACCCTACCCATCGAAGTTCCTGTTCTGACTTGTTTGCGCAAAAGGTTGACTCGTCTCCCATTATTCATACGATAAGCAGGTCCTGTAGATCTAAACGATGGTAGTTGACCATAGACACAGTTTTATTGAATTTGCACCGGTTTCCCCCCACACCAGAGTCCCATAAGGTGCAAACGTACTCGGCTGCTACTGAGAAAGTTCAACTCATCCTTGGGTCTATTTGTTCGGACCTCTCCAGTATAATTTCACCTACCACGTGTATCTTAGTGTGGTGTACTCAACCTGGGTCGATTTCCTTGCTATCCGGTGTCTGAACTACCCTCTGTCCGTGTACGGCACGTTCAGACATCTTGCATCTATCTTTCTCACAGAGGGTGGTCTAGTTTGAAACACTCTCTTGGCTAGGGCGCCTGGAGACTGGGGCTTCGAGTGCTCAGATTGCCATGGAATGTATGGAAAACGGGTATGAGAGAGGCGGCACATGGCTTATGTTGAAACTTTGTCCCGCAGAGGTGTGCATGTTGCCTCGCATACGTGTTGAGACAACGAGGTCTTGTTGTGACATGCTAGACTGGTGACAGGGTTTTCTGGCACACCTCATTTCTCTCCAAGCAAGCAGCGAGGGATATGCCGCTGAAAAATGCTAAGTCTGTGAAAGTCGGGTGCTGGTGAAACACACTGGTGAAAATGCTCAATCATCCATGCTATCATCAAGGGATGTGCGGAGTTCTATGTTGCAGCCCGGTGGTGCTCTTCCCTGCAGTTTTCCTCCACTGAGTTGTTTGTCGGGATAGGTTCCCTTGGTGTGCCTCGCGATTATCGCCTTGCCCCGATCGCTAACTGCATTTCCCAGAGACTCGCTTTCTGTGGGACAGAATGAGTTACTTTTGCGCACACATAAGGCTACAAGAGTACTGAACTGTTGCTCAGACTCTGACTCAAAAAGCTCTTTGACTTGTCACCCCTTACCCGTGAGCCATACTCCGACGTTTGTGGCTGCTCCGCCCAACCAGCAGCATTTTATTTTAAGCCTCTCATCCTTCCGAGCTGAGTTTGCTTTTTATGTTTGTCGGGAGGAGAGGCAGTAAGTGACTGCATCCTCGAACTTGATCCCTTGAAATCGCCGGGCAGCACTTCGTTCTCCGTTTGGTTAGGTTTCTTTTTCTGTGTCATCCATACTAGGCACATTCTTTTGGCTACCGGGCGGAATGGCACCAGAATATGCTCACTCCGTGTTACCCTGGTGTGGGTATGTTACTCGCCAGTCGGCTTGTGATATGCTCCAGAGTGTTCCTTGCCTGCTGGGTAGTGGTGTGACGTTATCTATAGGTGTGTGGTACTATCTCTTGCTCCGGCCTTGCTCCAGTATACTTTTCCGACTCTACTGTGGTGTCGGACAGGATAGCCTCGGTTCACATGCCTCATGCCAATCGCTGTGCATCCTGCCTGAAGCTCGTTTCTTGTGGTTCTATCCGCAGCTGGACAAGGACCTCGTCGAGAGCGTTTGGTAGAGCAGTACATACTAAAGGATAACTTGCCGGAGGGTGATGAACTACTGACCCAAAAAGCGGTGGATATCCTTGAGAAACAAGTGGTTACTCTTGGCGATGAGTGCAGCAAACGCGCACAGACCCGTGATTATGGTTTACAAATTATGATGCTATCATACTCTCTCCTGCGCATACCAGAGCCGCAATGGTTGAAGCTCCCACCACAGGGCACTCCAGTATGCCTCTCAATCCCACTTCCTTTGTTGATTTCTCTGCATTGATATGTTTGTCGAAAAAGCCAGTTCTCTCTACAAGTCACAAAAGTGTGGGGGATACTAATGTTTTTCTCATGCTGGTGCAGGCGTGGCTCGGCGATGAGGCTATGGCGAAATTAGCTGCAGAAGAGAAGCGCCTGCAGCAACTGAAATCGGAAGATGCCAAAAATCTAGCTGAACAAGTGCGAGTACGTTTGCGTGCGTTGATCGAGGAATTAAACGTTACAAATGACTACAAGAAGAGTTGCAAGTCAATACTTGAGTGTGCGTATGCTCCATAACCCTTTTTATGACCCGTGCCCTCGGTGACCAGTGCTCTCAAGCTACAGTGTACTTTTACCAATAAACGGAGGGTGTGCACAGATATCATTGTTTCCAAACTGAGGAAAAGTAATGTGGGGGTGTATCTTTATCTCTCCAGCTTCCAACGTATCAGTGGAGATGCTGGACACGTTGATAGCTCGAGCTTCTGAGTTGCAGTCCATCAGAAACATCGTGGTTCCAATGGTTGACTTGATAAAGCGCCGTAAGGAGCTCGCCGCTATGCGTAAAGAGCTTCCAGACGAGAAAGAGACACTTATGGATCGGAAAGCTGGTGCAGCTCTACGTCAGCGGCAGCAAGTATTGACTCTCACGATCTTTTTCTTTCCAGGATTAAGTGCCGTTGGATATGTATGCTGCCGAAGGTCTAAGTATCTTGTATGTTGCTAATTGACACCTTTCACCCCTGATTTGATAATTGGCTATTCATTTCTGTTGAACACAGCAGGCAACGAAAACGATGCTTGATCTCGAACAGCCTCGGGTCAACAAGGAGCTTTACAACATGATCTACGAAATCGATACAAATAAGCAGAGTCTACCAGTTCCTTATGAGCGAATTTGCCAAATTGGAGGTGTGTCAAGGGCCCACCTGATTAACGCGTAATCTGTATTTTATTCAGTTCCTCGACACAACGCTGGTTGTGGTTATGAGGCTAGATCAACACATCTAGTCTCAACCCCGATGACTGCCTCGTGCAGGTCTGCCGGATATCATTAAGTTGAAGGCAGAAATGGACCGCGATGCAAAGGCCAGGCAAGAATTGTTGAAAGACAAGAAGATGTCCAAAAGTCCTGGCATGTCTCTGAAAGCTGCTGTGGGGTCTGTCAAAGCTATGCAAGCACTGACGAAAGGTGAGCCTTGGATAGGGCATTTTTCATCTTCTGAATTGTGACGTTGTGGTGTTTCTTGATAATGTGCTTTGGGTGATATGATATGGAAAGGGCCTGGAAGGGACTGGGATTCGCCCGTGATTTCAGCTTGGCAGGGTCACTGCCTTTGCTCTCACATGCGCTGGGTGCCATGTCCCAGGTGGAAAAAGTTCTGCATCGAGCTCAGTATCCAGCCCGAAGGACAGCTCAAAAAAGTCTGGAGGTCCAGGATCTCCAGGTGGCAACGAGGAGCAAGGGAATGGAGACACGCCAGGGGATGCTCAGGAAGCTGCTGCTTCTCGACCCCGAAGAAAGAAGCGTGACAAGGTCAGAAAAGGTATAGTTGGTGGACTGGAGGAGCAAGGGTAAAAGCGTAGTCGTGATGCAGATGTGCTGCTTAGAACACAATTATAATAGCTGTACGCGAGTATGCCTAATATTTCTGGGTAGTTTAGTGAACTGACACCAACTATTTCATCTTGCTTACTAGCTAGCACTTCAGATTCTTCGTACTCGTGATTTTTCTAAGATATCTATCAGTGGTAGCTTAAGTTTTGATATATAAAGATTGTCATGAGCACGACCATTTTATGTTCAATTCAAAATTTTACTACACCTTGAAGATATGCATGATCATCAACAGCGTATATGCACATTTAGGGATGGGCAAACTTTGGGGTAATCCGTTAAAAAAATGTTTTCGGAGTGTGAATGATGTACCGTTACTCGACTTTGTGCGAAAACGAAATTTTGGAAAAAAATATTTGTATGAGCTTCATCCCCATTTTCGGAATAAATTATGTTCCTACCAGTAATTACGACGAGTGACGACTTCTAGTCCGTGTGGCATCCAATAGTTGCAGTCATGTCACATGACGATGAGCATTCCATATCACCGTCGAGCGTAGATTCACGATACCACACAGATCCCGATTTGTGGGTCTCTGTCTGTCGAGTGCAGACTCGCGATACCACTCAGATCCCGATTTGTGGGTCTCGGTATGGGTGTGCGATGTTGCATTGGCATGTGATTGGCTGATAGAGGTAGTTTCGCTCACTCGACGAGAATTTTCAAAGGGTAACACACTAGAGACGCTGGATTTCAGCCTCACAATTTCATTATCAAGTATTCACTGGTTTGTCATCTCGCGATATCGAACCTGAACGCTGATGACGTCCAGCCGTCAAGCACTGACACAACCGACACTGCTTCATCAGAAAGTCAGCGCATGCGATACAACTAAATGCTGCGCACCAACAATCAGTGCTCATAATTTTCTCAACGTGCCTTCGCCTTGTGGGGCAGCCGGTGCTGTGACTGTTGTAATATGCCGCAGGGATTGTTTGAATGTTCGACCACTTTTTATTTTTCAGCTTTTTATGTTGATATTTAAGCTCGCGATATTGGGTGTGCGCCGGTGTGTGTCGCAGGTATTCTGATGGATGCCGAGGAGGGACGCGTTCTTTTGAGGCGTGGAAGTCTAGGGCAACCTAGCTTGGGATGAAACCCAACCACATCGGACTCGTGGTCACTTGTTCATTTAGTCACCTTCAATATGTACGCAAAGTTTGAGGAGCATCGACTTAGGATAAGGCATGGGCTGCTTCATTTTTATGGGTTTGTGGCTAATTCGCGACCTCGCGTACATCGCCACGTATTGCAGCGCATACGGAAAGTTGAATTGCCTCAAGTACATGCACGTCGCCGGATGTCCAGCGGATGTGCGGGTGTTGCACCTGGCTGCAAAACATGGCAACCACAACTGCTTTCGATACGCGCACGAAACGATGGGCCACGTGATCGACATCGGTGTATGCTACTTCGCGTGCACGGCCCCAAATGCGCGGTGTTTGGAATACGCCCTGCAAAATATGACGCTACCGGGCGAACAAACCAGTCATAAGGTGATCGACATCCTGTTACGCAAGCCGAACGTGCGTCGTTGCGCTTGGGATTTTTTGGTGAAACGACTCGAGCAAGACGGTATCGAAATTCCGCAGATGGAAAATGGCACGTGGCACCGTAATTATGGTCCAATCGACGATATCCAGCACGATCGTCGCCTTTTGCGCAGACGCGCGCGTGTTTACATACCGTTGTCGCCCGAGGAGTATGGTGGACTTTAGTCGTGGCCAATCAGCCAACAAATTACCGGTCGGCTCCAAGACCGAACTCACGTTGTGTTTGGCGTCCTTGTAAGTAGCAACGTACTAAGAAGAATTACCGGCTTTATTTTGATTCAATCTGTAACTTACTAACTTTCGAGCCATTCAGCAAGGTCGGACGCCGTCGGTCTTTCGGTGGGATTATAACTACGTATGTTACTAAGTATGTAGTTTAATACGGTCTGTGCAATAACGTCATCCTTTCCGCTAGCATACGTTGTCCCGTCACGGACCAACTCTTTGTTGAGCCAGTCTTCCTTGATGTTATGTCGTAACCATGCGCTCTGTAAAATAACGTTGCCAAAACGGGCACACAAATTTCCACCCCTCACAAGAACTGGCTCTTAAATAACGAATATACGTCTCCTTCTTGCAAGCGATTATCGCAGGATAATTATATGGCAGATGTCGATCGAAGGACCGTATTTCCGAAGGGATCCCAAGAGAGGGGTCGTAAGCGTTTCGCTCGCCATTTTTAAAAAAAACGTCGTCACTCGGACAACTTCCAACAATACCTGCTCAGACTCGCGAGTATGCGAAACGATATGTGCGAACAGAACAAGCAGAGCATGGCGTCCGAATCGGAGATGCACACAAAGCTGGGCATCACCCTGACTTGTGGGGATCAATCTGAAAATCACACCGGGATGAAAAAGCAGGGCAACGGTCTAGCCGAGGAGGGCCTCACGGAGAGAGACCTTCAATATGCCAAACGACGGTTGCTGGAAGCTGGATCATGGCCGCAAGCTGGTGACAGTTCAGGAGCTGCCATGTTCGGAGCGGGTGAACAAGCGGGGCTACTTCCTGTACGCGCCGGGTGGCGTGGACGCCGTTCTTCGTGCAGGGTGTACCGTGCTGGGCCTGCCACCGGAATCGGGGAATGGAGAGCGCTACACCCATGGAGCTATGCTGGAGGAGCAAGCGAATCTGAAGTGGGACACCCGATACTACGACGTGCTGAGATTCAGTAGTTCAGTACCCCGTATGACGTATGACGATGACAGTGATAATACAGTGACTTCCTACCTATACTCAGTAGTTCGACTTCGGTAGCTTAGACTGTGGCACACTGTATGATTGCCTAGTGACGGCCTCAGAGCTTAGATAGCTTGAGAGTCGTGTATTGTTATCTATCTTTTATGATACCCGATTGCCTCGCTCAAACCCCGCAGCGTACAGCGTTTTCACTGTGTCACTAGGACATTCTAATAGGCTATAGGCCCACCACCTGCCGAAAGTGGTTTTGATTCATGCTGGAATAGTCACACCGCCCGATTATGTGACTCTTCCCGTAGTAGTGTTTGTGACTGTCACCCGAACCAGAACCCTAACTGTTTATGCCCATATAACGGGTTAACTTATCAACTTCATTACATTCTGAGAAAACTACCACTGAGTGAGTATATCCCGAGTCTTAGGGGTATATCCAACAGGTTTGGACCCACGCACTCTTTGTTTAGACACTGCAAATTTTAGCCATGTCTGGCTAAACAGCGACGCTTGAGATGGAGTGAGGGGCTCCACTAGAGGCGCGGCGGAGCGGTATGGCCTAGCTGATGTCTGGTTGATTGGATTTACGGGAGGCTTGTGCACGAGGCGGACTTCATTTTCCTCACTACACGTCGGTTGACGTTGGAAAGTTTGGTCGGATCCGACACCACTTTTGTGCCAGGGAACACTGGCCATGTCAAGCCATTCGATTGGCATATTGTATTTATGCGCAGTGGGGCAGTGAAATGGCAATGGGCTCGGAAGGGGACTCCCGAGCCATTGACTGCGTACTATGGGGAGCGAAAGCCTGGGTTCGATTATAGCTGGCAGCATATTATCGTACACCCTTCTGGAGCGCTACGCCGCTGGGAGCGTAATAGGGGCGGTGGCTGGTTTCTGGAAGACGCCACTCGAGCGAAGGAGCCTGTAGCGCCATTTTCATTACCGCTCAGTAATGCGTACTGGGAGGAGGCGAAGGTGAAGGACGAGTATGAGTATCGCGGGATTCCATACACTGGGCGTAAGTCTTTCCAATCGACGCCTACGAACATTGACGATTCGGGTAAAGGTGCTGTGACCTGGAGTAAGGAGAAGCTACCAGATTCGGATGACAATGATGACGCGGGTGTCACGGACAGTAAGCATGACATGGATACTGCCAGTCCGAAATGGGTGCCTGACTCGCCTGAATATGATGACACCGAGGTCCGAGGATGACGTCAGCGAGTTCGATGACTTGGTAGCTGACGATGCTGAAGAACAGGCTGAAGCTCGAAAGTTGAAGAGACTGGGACTGCAGTTGATCGTGGATGATAAGGGTGAACTTATCTGGGTGCCAAAGGGCACCTCCCCGACCTCACCCGTTCAGCCAGAGGATCGGCCTATCACCGAGCAGAAGTCTGAGGCCATATCTGAGGATGCTCCAGCCTCTGTGGTGGAGACTGTTCAAGTACAACCGAAGGAACCATCTGGGCCAGATACTGGATTGACTTCAATGAGCGAAAATAATGCTGGGGTGTCCGAAGTGACGAAGAGGCAACCCAGGAAATATCCTGCCTGTTGGACAGCTGAGCACATAGCTTATTTGGAATGTACCCGAGGCAGTGACAGTGATGATGAAGAAGTGCAGGACGTGGCTCCTCGTAGGAAGAAGGCAAAGGCCAACAAGGGACAATGAAATCAACTGTCTTGATTAGGATTGTCCAAATGCAGATTCTCTGATTAGGATCTGTATAGGTGGCAGATGATGATATGCCAGCCGACATGGGACAGATCGATCAGAGATATGGAATGCGCGCCTTGAAAGTATAAGACATGAATTCTTGCCCAGTGGAGGCTGTTCTAGCTTGAAGTAATTATTTGGAGGAGCTGTTGCTCAACCTGTTAAAATACTGGTCAATCTTTCCTGCCATAAAGATATTGCAATTGCTTAATTGTAGCCTTGTTCAACTGGTATCAGAACATAGCAATTTTGTACACTGCAAAATTGCCGAGAACGGACCTGTGCCCCAAGATTGGAAGCAGATTTTACCTCTGACTGACCCTTGAGCTCTTGTCGGATACAGTCAAGTGCTCACGAAGGCTTCACTTGGAAGTGGTATTGCTCTGCGCCTTTTGCTCCCTGCCTTTCACCCTGCATGAATACAGTCGCTTTACCGACACTGTTATGCTGCAAACTGGTCAGAAAGTGGGAGCTGAAGCCGCCACCAAGTCAAATTCACCGGGATTAACAACCAAATTGCCCCGAGCCGAGAGTGAAAAGTGGACAATTAGCCAGATTGAAAAAGGAGGACCTCGGAGGCAGTTTTAACGTGGACAAAAATTCCTGACACTTCTTGATGTTTTTTTTTCGTTTGGAACCTGGCCCCGACACCTGGGTCCTCACAGATTTCGACATTTTAAATTGGGATGGCCAACCGGCACGACAGAGGCAAAATTAGACAAATTTGAGCTCAACAGACTACATAGGAGGAAATTGAAGCCCAGAAGAATAGTTTTCCATTTTTTTATATTCTTTGAAGGTTAAAAATAGTCTCCACCACTGAGAACAAGCCAATTCGTCCGGATTGCTTCGGGATGGCCGGCAGGAATTTACCCAATTTGCCGATTGTCACTCAATTTTTGAAATTTGACCACCAGAAACAGCATTGCACACGGGAAACCATATTTTATTGTTCACCACGACTTCCACTGCGACAATTAAATGTTTTTCTGAGTTTTCTGGGGAATTTGCCCAAATTGGACAGATTTGACTTCCTCAACGGTCATATCTCCACTTTTCAGCGCTCAATTCACCATGATGCAGAACGCTAACACGGGGCGCTCACCTCCAACGTCGCCTACGTCTACACCCAGGCGTACGAGAGGACGACAGGCCAGTCAGCGCAGCACGAGAGGCGCTGCGGCCACTGGAGCCACTGGCAAGGGGGCGAAGGGCACCTACAAGGCGCCCTCTCCGGGTCAGCCGCCGCAGGCTGCGACAGCAGCAGGTGAGCCGAGCTTCCAGATACCCAAAAAGAAGTCGACTTTGTCAGCTGCGGCCCCTGAGTTCCACAGCACGACTCCTCTGGTTCTGGCTACTGGAACAGCTTGTGTGACACCTCCCATGGAGGAGGCTGTAACGGTACCTAAGCAGCGCCCTAATCCGCCCCTGCGTCATGCAAGAGCGGCGTCACCACGGGTGCTGACTGTTGACACCCCTGGTGCAGGGCGGAACATGAGGGCGACTCCCCAGCGGTATGTCAACCTGATGACCACCCCTTCCCCTGGCATCATGCGACTGCCTGGAAGCCGCGATATGAGCCCTCCACCTCCGCGCCAGCGAAGTCCGCCTCGGGCTCGTGACCGGACCCCGCCACCGCCGCGCCGCAGGAGCCCACCGCGGACGCGCGACCTGAGTCCTCCAGCTCCGAGACAGCGAAGCCCTTTGCCATCTTACAGGACTCCACGCACTTGGTCTGGAGCTACGGTGATGACCTCCCCGCACGGACAGCTGCCCACGCCCTTCAGCGAGAACGCGCCTCTGGGTGAGCCTGCTGGAGCGGCTTCTGCTGGACAACATCTACCTGATGGCCTACCATCTCGCGACCCGATAGCAGTGCGAGAAATGGCAGAAGTTAAACTTCCAACATCTGAGCAGGACATGCAGAACGAAGCGAATGAGCAGAAACAGGGACTCCGCCAATTCCTCTCCCGCTCCGATGTGGCCAACTGGCGAACGCGCCAGCAGCAGGGTGCGAATCTCGCCTGGACTCCGCGCCCTAACCAAGGGGGTGTGGGGGCAGCGGGGAGGTCAGAGGGCATGAACCAAAGCATTGCTGGCGAACCCACTGCACACTCAATGCATCCAACTCCCTCCTCAACGAGCAACGGGGAGGTGGGGGCAGCGGGGAGGACAGGTGGCTCCGGCTTGACAGGTGGCCCACGCCACATAAGCATAGCATATTCTGGGCAGCCGCTGACCTCGCCGATTACGGATATCGCTACGGAGAATAAGGTGACCGGTGACTCGCTGACATCACCGCTTACGGAGAAGGTGATCGGTGACTCGCTGACCTCAACGCTTACGCAGAAGGTGACCGGTGACTCGCTGACCTCACCGATTACGGATATCGCTACGGAGCATAAGGTGATCGGTGACGCTCTGGCAAGGTTATCGGTGACTTTTGAGTCAGAGATGGACAGCGAGGCAACCTCACTGACTCCTTCACTGACTCAGGCGACTACGGAGGCAGCTACGGAGGCAGCTACGGATACGGCTATGCTCGAGTCCCTGTTGAACCGCGAGTCCAGACCTCTGACTACCTCGCTGACCTCAACAACTACGGAGCAGCCAGTCAGTACAGTCAGTTCAGTCAGTTATGTCGACCTCGCGTGCAGGCGTGCCATCGGACTCGCCGCCTACCAGCCGCCTCCTCTCCCAGTCATCGAACCCCATTCCCAAGCAGATGTCCTCAGTCGAATCCCAGTCAGAAACTTACCTCTGAGCCAAGACTCCGTGAACCAGCTTTCTCGCCGGGAGAGACGCCATCAGCGATGGGAACAGCACCAGCAGCGACTGGCAGAACAGCGCAGAGTACTCTTCTCTGACCCCGCCTCAGCCAGAACGCCCGCAGATGCCTCGATCCCAGCACTGAACCATCAGCATCAAGCCCTAATGCAGAATCAGATGAGGTTGGAAGTATCAGAGTACATGCAAAATCTACATCAGCAAGTGCTCCAACGCTATCCTCATCTGATTTCGAGTCTACCAGCGGTGGGCGCTCCACCTATGACGCCATCCCGTAGTAGTGTTTGTGACTGTCACCCGAACCAGAACCCTAACTGTTTATGCCCATATAACGGGTTAACTTATCAACTTTATTACATTCTGAGAAAACTACCACTGAGTGAATATATCCCGGGTCTTAGGGGTATATCCAACAATTCATACAAAGCCGCTAAATGGCTGGCTAAAACTGTAGAGGGGCGAGCGTGGCTGCGTACGTGCGTAGGTAGGATGGTGCGGGATGCCGCGACGCGGTGCGACTGAGAATGAAGATGTAGGGGAAGCCGCGACGAGTGGCGCGGAGGAGAGTATGGAGCATATGGGTCAGCGAGCGTTGGCCCCCCCGTTTGTATGCAACATCGCGCAGAGTTTGGTACCGAGTGGATCGCGACACGTAAAAAGGACCATGAAAGCGGATTCGACAAGCGCAAGGAACTCGACCCCCACCTCTTACTTTCCACCTACCCCCGCCGCTCCGCATTTCCCCCCGCAATTCTATACTTCATTACCCGTATCATTTTACCTCATTTTGCCGCGCTCGCCGCTTGTTTGTGTATACGATTGAGTGGATTTTGGCATCGTGCGGTTGAGTTGACCGACTTTGAGCACTCGACATTTACGGAGTATCGCGCCTCAATTTATTTCTTCAGTGGGTATTTTTACTTCGCCGCCGAAACCGGCCATGTCACCGAGTTTCGACCAGATTGGAGCAGACGTTTGATTTTATTTCAGATTTCGCCCCTTCCTTGATGGGGGGCACGCCTTATTTTTAGGGTTCGGCATATCTGTGATCTGTCTGCTGCTATCATGGCTATGATACCCAGGAGCCTTCTGATTGCTTCACGACGCCAGTACCGGCTGGCATTGACACCAGGCGTGCCTTACTCTTGTCCCCAGAGTTTATGGACGAAAATAAACATTTAGGGTTTGTAACTCTGTGGGGTCCATAAGCTCTGGCATGACTCGGCAGGCCTCCAAATCGATGTCCTCCAAAGTGCACACCACTTCAGGGGCTTCAGCAGGAGGGCCAAACAAACAGAAGTTCTGCTCAACACGTGCCTAGAAATTGACCTGAGCTCAAGTTATGGAGGTAAACGTCCTGAAAACTGCCAGGTTTTCAGTGATGAGCTGCAAAAGTCTGGCACCAAAATCATTCAAAACTACATAACTTTAGCGTACTCTACCCAAATTCAACAAAGTATATAGAAAACTTCATCAGTTTTTCACGACTTGCGCACTCCAACCATTTGTTTGTACAAATAAATGGGCCAAATCACCATATTGTGACTTGGCCGATCTAGATGTTGATTCATAGGGGATGGTATCGAGCCGTTGATCTTCCGTATTAATGCTCTTTCCGCATGATTTCGAGTATTCTATTTGTATGCTACCTTTTGATGTTTGGCCACTACAATATGGTTCATCACATTATCCCGTTGAAACACCTTTGAGTAATGTTGATAGATATAATGCCACATTTTTATTATTCGTATGACATACGTTACGCCGTGAGAAGTCGATGACTATAATCATACCAAATTTTAATTTACCATCATATCACAGTCTTTATCGGAGCATAACACAATGACACAAGGAGCCGATGTTTCTTTATCTTAAGCAGGGGCGGATTTCCGCCTTCGACGAGCATCTGCCGTGGACATTCAGCCCAAGTGGGGCCCCGCACATTGCGAGGATATCATGCGATGGGACTACCGACAGTTCAGACCAGGACATTTCGACGTAGTCTGGGCTAGCCCACCTTGTACAGAGTACAGCCAGGCGAAGACAGTAGGCATCCGAGATTTGCGCGCTGCGGACAGGCGAGTTCGTAGGACACTGGAAATCATCCGGTACTTGAGGCCCGAAGCATACTTCATTGAGAACCCGAAGGGAAGAGAGCCCCACGGTCTGCACTCGCGTCGATGCATGAGCAATCTACCAGCTCCGCACCTCGTTACATACTGTAAATACGGGACCGCACACAGAAAGTCCACGCATATCTGGACCAACGTTCCGTTGCACACACCCCTGCGAGTGTGCGATACCGACACGCCTTGCGAGTTTTCCCCAAGGTTGGCAATCAGACGGGAATCAGACGATCAGATATTCAGATCGGAATTCAGGTTTCAGATTCAGATCAGATCAGGTTTTTTTTCAGATGGTTTCAGATGTTTCAGATGGTTTCAGATGTTTCAGATGTTTCAGATGGTTTCAGATGTTTCAGATGACGAGCCTTAATTATCAGACAAAATCGGACGACGCGTCTTAACTATCAGACAAAATCAGACGACGGGGAGAATTATTAGGGTTTATCAATCAGGACATCGCATGTAACCATAAATACGGTCCGTAACTATTTCTCGTTTTTTTTTAAATTTCGGATATTCGGAAGGCCTAAACCCTAAAACCCTAAATACAAAACCCTAAACCCATAAACATGGGAACCCTAAAACCCTACATCGTGAAACCCTAAAACCCAAAACGCATCAAACCCTAAAACCCTAAGCCGTGAAACCCTTAAACTATAAATGTCATGCAAACCATAAAACCCTAATATATATTAAACCATAACCGATGAAGGCCCTTTTTTCCATTTCATTTTATAATATCTTTATTATTATGTAATATATGTTTTTCATTATGAAATTTTGAGATTTTGACTCAAAAAAACCCTAAATAGATTATCGATGGATGTATAAAGCCTAATGGTATCATTTGGTGCCACGTGCTAATGCGTGCATTGCCCAAAACGCCTTCGGGGAGTCTTAATTTTGCCCAAAACACCCCCTGCATAAGACAAAATGGCTTGATGTATCACTTGACTGGATTACTGATCTGCCTATCAGCACTAACTGTCGGGCACGATAGTATATTTGTGGTAATGTGCCAATTCACTCATCGCCGTCATCTCATTCCATTCAACATGACCTGGACTGCTCAGCACACTGCCGCCATATATATGCAGCATATCTTCAAGCTCCATGGTCTTCCGAGGAACATCATTTCAGATCGAGATCCCAGATTTACTTCTTCATTCTGGCAAACACTGTGGAAGTCTACTGGTACGAGATTGTCTATGACATCTTCACACCATCCACAGTCGAATGCAAGCAATGAGAGAAGCCATGCCTTCATTGAGGACATCCTCAGATGTTGTTGCAATGATACTTCAGCCAGTTCATGGGAGGACAAGTTGCCTCTGGTGGAGTTTGCAATCAACAACACAGTTTCTGCTACGACTGGTTATACACCCTTTTATCTCGACTCCATGGCGCAGCCACTTTCGCCGCATGATCTGGCAATCACTATTCCGCCAGAAGCTCCTGTTCCAATACAGAATGCTATTCGAGATCACTTTGACCAGTACTCGGCTGTTCATGCCAATGCGGTAGACAATATTAGCCGAGCAGCAGAAATCAATCGAGCCAGATTCAATAAGACTCACATGCCCCGACAATTTGCACTAGGGCAGAAAGTTCTTTTACGGACTGAGTTTATCCAATGGACTGGTTTGACAGAGGCAGGCAGACACTTTAAGCAGCCATATATCGGGCCATTTACCATATCCAAAGTTGTCAGCCATGGACGTGCTTATGAGCTAGATTTCGGGGATCTTGACATTCGTATCCATCCGGTTGGAAAAAAGGTTATCGAGGAATAGAAAACTCCAAAATGGGGAATAGAAATTTCGATCTGTTTTTGGGGAATAGATTATATGTCACATGTAACCATGCTTAATTCAATCGAGCGCCAAAAAAATTTACAAGCAGTTTGACTAGCACACTCCCCAACACTTCACAGCCATGGAGGACCAGGAGGAGGAACATATGCAGTTCACTAGCCCCGGGAAGGATGGACGAGAAGTTTATGAGGATTCCGATCCCGAGAATGAAATTGATGAACTCCCTACGCGCAAGCGGACACGGACGCACGAGCGTAAAGAGTGGGTGGCCTTGCTAAGTGCTTCATCTTGGGATAGCTGTATCCAAAAGATTACAGCGGTGTGTTCTGAAGGCTTCTCCAAGGCGGACAAACCTCACATAGCTAGGAAAACGGGCAATATTACACACAAGTTTAAGTGCTCGTTGTACAAGTCCAGCGGTTGTCAAGCGTTTTTCAAAATCATGCAAACCTCGGACGACTGTTGTGACTTGTTCCAGAGTGGAGAACACGATCACGCGGGATTCTTCAACAAAGGCTTGAACCCTCGAGTAAAAACCTATTTGGACACGCACTTGAAGATGGGCAAGGGGCCAAAGTCCGTGTTCCTAGAAATGAAGGACGACCTCAGCCACCCGACAGTACCGTCTTACGCAACAATCTGCAATTATGCCTACAACAATAAGTACCGAATTTGGGAAACTGAAGATATTAAAACCTACGGTAACTATATGCACGAGTGCGTGACAGCTAACTTGTTCGCCATCCCCATCACGGACCTCGACACCCCCGGGGTGTTGTGCATGTTTGACGGCCAAGTTCTTCTTCAAGACGGAATAAGCTACGCCGTTGTTCCTGCGTACAAGGATAACTCACGCAACAACTTACCTCCCTTGATTTTCCAAGCAACTTCTTGCTTGGAAATCATGGTAGCTTGGCGGCATGACAAGTGGAGGGAGGACCCAGCCGTTTGTGAACGGCGCCTACAGCAAGAATTTGAAAAACTCTTGGCGTCAGACGGTTGTTCCCACTTCCTGGAGCTCGCGTCCAATCTTTTGGCATGTCACGGGTGGAGTACCAAAAAGTCGCATTTCTACAAGGGCAAGCTAAACCTTCGGGCGCTTTTACGCAACTACCAGCAACTTGTTGAGGACTACCAACTTCAACAAAAACGAAAACGCTGGACCGTGATCTACACCACGTGGGAACTACTTCAAGTTTTGTCCACTAGCGACCACCGCTCTCGGGACGACACCTACAAGACCAACTGGAACGGCTTTCCCGTTGAGTTCGGCGGTACTTGCTGGTTGGATAAACGTTTCAGAATGGGCTACATGGCCTTGAAGTCCCACGAGGACGCCTTCGCCTCTGAGCTCGTGGACTTTCTCGTCCTTCGGGCGATACGCATTTCCTTTGGCGTTTTGTGGCAACCCAAGCTTCACACGCTTGACCACTCCCTAGCGTTTTACAATGCAAACTTGTCCCTACCCAAAACCGCTCAGGTCGTCTTCAATCACCTAGAGCGGGGAGACCGTGTTGACGAAACCATTAACGACGAAATCATAATGGTGGAGGACGTCAAACAAGGCATATGTTGGGCACACTGCAAGATGAAACTCAACGAAAAGTCTAGCATGTTTAACGACGCTAATAACGTCGAGAGCTTCAAGACCGGTGTTACCGGTGTTCACCGTATCACGCTCACTTCTGTGCGCACCGAAGCCTTCAAGTTGTTGATGTTGTCCTTCGAGGAGGAGGAGGAGTACATATGCTCGTGGTTCGTGGACTTTTGGTGGGGCCAATGGAGTGGTTGGGTGCTAGGGACGATGCCTCCTGGCAAACCTTCCACGCAAAATAGCCCCGAGTCCAACAATCGGTGGGCAAAGGCAGCTCTGTGCAACGGCAAACAGCTACAACTGGCTCGATTTCATAAAAGTGCTATGAAATATGTTCGCAACGTAACTATTTTCGAGCGCGAACATGCTTTGCCTACTGGTCCAATTGTGCGACACGATATGTGGCGGGAGGCCCTACTCATGGTGGAAAGCAACGTCATGGAACTTATGACCAAGGCGACCCGCTTACCCCACCTACCTGACGAGGAGACCATGGTGTTCGTGTTGCCTACAATGAAGACCTTCAACAGTCTGAAATCGGTCACCATCGCGGACAAACGGAAAGAAATACTTGTTATGGCCGCTGAGTTCCTATCACTTATCCGTGATCCCGTGAACCCCCCCGCCAATGTGACGACGTTCAACGAGTTCGTCTCCCTATATGCCTCCTTCGTGCTTGTGCAGGCTTCAACAACCCCGATTGATTATGTGCACTACACGTGCAACTGCCCTGAGTTCTACGAAAGTGGTGTGTGCGCGGACGTGGTGGCAGTGGGGTTATTCAAAGGAAAGTTCAAAGCACCTTTGGAAAAACAGCTCGACTTGATCGGTCGGATTCCCAAAGCTGGCCGACCAATGAAACCTACTTCTGCACTTCGGCGACAACCCCTTGGCAAGATCACCGGCAAGTTGAAGAGGCTAGCGGGGAAAAAAGCAAGTGACGCTATTGAGGAGGACGCAATGGACCGTGAGGTCATGAGCTCCCAGGGGAGGAAGCGCGTTGCCTTTCACAAAGGCAGCGGCGACTTCATCCCGTTTTGCCAAAACTCGACATGCAAGAAGGAGGAGGCACGCCACTGGCACCGCGACTGCCCGAATGGCGGCAAGCACGGCGCTGGGGGAAGTTTCCACAGCTTCTCCCTCGGTGACATCGAGAACGCCTTGCTGGCGGAGCAGTTTCAGACGGCCATGGACGAGCACGACGGCGCGCGGTTCGATGCACTCTGCCTTTTGGCGGGGGGCAGGCCGGAGATGCTCGACGGCGTTTCGGCATGTGCCTTCGGGCTCGAGCCGGTCCGGGGGGACGGTGCGTTGCAGGATTTCCTTCCCTACTGCCAGCCTATCTATCACTCATATGGGGGGCTTCACGGTAGGTGGTGTTGCATACTGCCACACCAGTGATGTAGTAACTTGCCATCTATACTATCCCAGATCTCATCCATCCGCTGTCGAAATTCATCCAGATCAGCGTAGTCGTGCAGGTGCAGGTGGTATTCGAACCATGACCATACATTCTCGATGGGCGACAGGTCTTGGCCCTGCGCCGGCCAGTCGAGGAATCGAATGCCCATTTCCGTCAGGTCGTGGTGCGCGCTCTTGTGGCTGGAGCACCTGTCCATGGCCACACGCCAAGTGTCCTTATGCGTGCGCCGGAAGATGGCCTTAATTTCAGGCAGCAGCTTATCTCGGAATAGGTCAATGACCTCTTGGGCGCACACGCCAACGTGTGGAACTTGCTTTCCACCTCTTATCGTCTTCATATAAGGCGATCGCATGCTAGTGGTCCCCGTCACTGCATGTAACGTGGTGCGCCCCTCCCACCCAACGCCACCATATACGTGCACTTGTTGGTGCTCCTGGGTTACAGGTTGCGTAAGTGGATCATCTTTGAACATCCAAAATCTGAAGCGGGTGCCAGACACACCAGGCCTCATTACCGCGATCTTGCTGTCGATAAATATCACATGTTTCCATCCGTCATCTCGATGTTCCCTGCAGAACTCTAAGCGCGCTTCGGCATTGCTCGGGGCTATCACGTGGCGTAGCAATGCTCGTCGATATACAAGTGATGCATCCTCCCGTAGCCGTTTTGTGAGTGTGCTAACGGCGATTGGCTTCGTATTGCCATCCTTTTTCGAGCCAGGAACACGCTTGCTCATTCGAGTGGCACTTTGTCCCGCTACTATGCCTCGTTTGCCTTTACGTGCTACCACTTGTTTTGCAATTGCTTGCGATTCCTCGGGTTGTAATGCACGTGGTCGCCCGGGGCGCGGGGCATCGACAACATCCGAGGTCTCTTTGTAAAGTTTGATAGCATGCTGGACTACGTGCTTGGACAGCTTAGTCTCCCTTACGAGGTGTGTGACAAAATCCTCGTCGCCCGTCGTTTTGCGCCATTCGACTACCACTTGCCATCTTTTGCCTATCTTGCTTTTAATCGGCATCTCCTTAAGTGGCTACTATCCTTAATCCAGATCCTCCCACAAGGATCTAGCGCAAATGGGCATGGCGACCTTGTATATCGTATATAGCGACCCGGCATATGCTTTGGGGCAATATTTATGACCCGTTTGAATTATCTATCACATTGTTTTGCTTGAAATGTCGATGGTTTAACCTTTAATCTTATTGTGGTTTGGGTGGGTGCTTTCACAGAATTTTAATTAAAATGCTAGATCCTACCACAAGGATCTAGGATGCCGACAACTCTAGGCCTTGCTGCACGAGCTCGGGTTGGTGCGTATGTTGTTAACCCTCGAGGGTATGACCAAAACTAACTTTGTAAGCCCTTGAATATCATACTAGCCGGATTAATCGCCGCATATGCGCATGACATGGTGTAGTACCGTCAAAATTCAATATTTCCATCATAATAAGGGTCTGAAAATCGCATTCTAGAACTTCTAGCGGTAGTTCTAACCGTTCAAAAAATCCCCAAAAAATCCCAAGGAGACTTTGAAGTCATATTAAAGTACTGAAGTGCTCACCAAGGCAAAGATCTAGCCTCAAAGCTTAAAGTGGACCAAGATTTACGCCCAAAATGTGAAATTACTCCCATACTTAAGGAATGTGTATATCTTACCCATGTGACCGCGTTCGTGTGATGTGTCCAATATACACTATCCAATTCGTATTTTGACCCAAACATGATTAATATACATGCATACCTTGAGATATACCATGTCTATGGTGGCAAAGGATCGATATACGATTGGCAAAAAATTGTGAAAGATGCACCCCGGTTTTGAAGCTTTTAAAAACGTAGCAATTCAAAATTTGGTTGGGGCATGCTATAAATGCATTAGCTAGGAGTATATGTGATGGATTCTCGTCAAACCACGCACCATACTACTTAATATAGGTCCCATGTGGAAAGTATTTCTTGGTGTTGACTTGTAGAAAGCTCGTGGGGCGCCTAAATAAATTATTGAAAAAGTGATCCTTGTGGGAGGATCTAGAGCGTTCCAGGTCCTCCCACAAGGATCTCGGGATAGTAGCCATAAGTGTCGCCATGGCGTATAATCGTTATATTTGCAAGTAAGTTGCAATTAAAATAAGATGTGTGTCGGATAGCAACATCTCAGCGGATTTCAAATGAGCGATTGCCACGAGTAGGCTTGCGCCATCCGGCGTTACACGAGCTGGCTCAAATGAGGATTCGATCAATCCATCGTGACACTTGACCCGATGCATCGGGGACCCGACACTATATGTCATATTTGTAGGCTTGGTCACTATAAGTGCCAGCCGATTCATCCAATGAAGCACATGTTGGTGCCATTTTGCGCCGCTTCTATACCGCTGTGATCAACTATAAATATCATGATTCGATCCTACTTCGATGTTGGGAATAAGCCGCCGCAAAGTCAAGGGGGTATAACTCCAATGTAACTCCACTGTGCAACGCTTTACCCCCCTTCGTGTCACTCGCGCATATGATTGTACGCTCAATTGTTTGTGTACTCTTGCCATGCATGTGACCACGTGGAGTCAGGATGCACACCATATATGAAGATGATACACATATGCTTATATCACTGCACAAGCAATAAAATATTTGGGAGTGTAAATCAAGTTTGCATACGAAAATATGCAGAATTCAAGGGGTACGTTTGCACATGCTGAACTACAATTTAATAACCGGTGTTGTAGCCGTTTGCTTGGATGCATAGACGCATACGCGTATGCATACTGCCACACCAGTGATGTAGTAACTTGCCATCTATACTATCCCAGATCTCATCCATCCGCTGTCGAAATTCATCCAGATCAGCGTAGTCGTGCAGGTGCAGGTGGTATTCGAACCATGACCATACATTCTCGATGGGCGACAGGTCTTGGCCCTGCGCCGGCCAGTCGAGGAATCGAATGCCCATTTCCGTCAGGTCGTGGTGCGCGCTCTTGTGGCTGGAGCACCTGTCCATGGCCACACGCCAAGTGTCCTTATGCGTGCGCCGGAAGATGGCCTTAATTTCAGGCAGCAGCTTATCTCGGAATAGGTCAATGACCTCTTGGGCGCACACGCCAACGTGTGGAACTTGCTTTCCACCTCTTATCGTCTTCATATAAGGCGATCGCATGCTAGTGGTCCCCGTCACTGCATGTAACGTGGTGCGCCCCTCCCACCCAACGCCACCATATACGTGCACTTGTTGGTGCTCCTGGGTTACAGGTTGCGTAAGTGGATCATCTTTGAACATCCAAAATCTGAAGCGGGTGCCAGACACACCAGGCCTCATTACCGCGATCTTGCTGTCGATAAATATCACATGTTTCCATCCGTCATCTCGATGTTCCCTGCAGAACTCTAAGCGCGCTTCGGCATTGCTCGGGGCTATCACGTGGCGTAGCAATGCTCGTCGATATACAAGTGATGCATCCTCCCGTAGCCGTTTTGTGAGTGTGCTAACGGCGATTGGCTTCGTATTGCCATCCTTTTTCGAGCCAGGAACACGCTTGCTCATTCGAGTGGCACTTTGTCCCGCTACTATGCCTCGTTTGCCTTTACGTGCTACCACTTGTTTTGCAATTGCTTGCGATTCCTCGGGTTGTAATGCACGTGGTCGCCCGGGGCGCGGGGCATCGACAACATCCGAGGTCTCTTTGTAAAGTTTGATAGCATGCTGGACTACGTGCTTGGACAGCTTAGTCTCCCTTACGAGGTGTGTGACAAAATCCTCGTCGCCCGTCGTTTTGCGCCATTCGACTACCACTTGCCATCTTTTGCCTATCTTGCTTTTAATCGGCATCTCCTTAAGTGTCGCCATGGCGTATAATCGTTATATTTGCAAGTAAGTCGCAATTAAAATAAGATGTGTGTCGGATAGCAACATCTCAGCGGATTTCAAATGAGCGATTGCCACGAGTAGGCTTGCGCCATCCGGCGTTACACGAGCTGGCTCAAATGAGGATTCGATCAATCCATCGTGACACTTGACCCGATGCATCGGGGACCCGACACTATATGTCATATTTGTAGGCTTGGTCACTATAAGTGCCAGCCGATTCATCCAATGAAGCACATGTTGGTGCCATTTTGCGCCGCTTCTATACCGCTGTGATCAACTATAAATATCATGATTCGATCCTACTTCGATGTTGGGAATAAGCCGCCGCAAAGTCAAGGGGGTATAACTCCAATGTAACTCCACTATCCCTAGCGTAATTCAGCGGTCAATCTTATATCGCTCCTCGCGCACACGCATCTTGCGTGCGTTAAGGCTGCTCCCATAAGTCGGATACTCAACTCGAAGCACGTACATATAAGCACCCAAAAACTCCCCGGCAGGGGACCGGCAGGGGTTCGGCTTTGGGGCTTTGGGGCGACGGGCGATGGGGGGTGGGACACCTCTCACACTGGGGGGTAAGGATTCTCCGGATTAAATTTTGCCACCCACCGCCCTTGGCACATATCCAAAGGGGTATGCTCTATAGGTGCATGGTGGCTCATGGCTAGGGGTTGCACATAGGCTGTGGTGCGAAGTGGTTGGCCTTGTCATTTCTCACCCTTGATTTTTAATCGAACCCCCCTCCACCATGACATGATGCCTACATACCCAAACTCTGGGAAAATTGAGTACGTGCGAGTGCGCGTACGCGAAGGACGCCATTGACATATGCACGTTGGACGCAGGGTACCCTTACCAAAAATCCAACTATCCGTTTTTTGAAACTTGGGCCTAAGCGCAAAAGGCGAGTCGTGGAAGGTGAGACCCTAACATGGCCACAAAAATGGGTCCAAAGTCATTTTTTTTCAAAAAAATGTCGGAAATCGCATGCGCGGCCCACACGTGTGTGTGCGGCGCGGATAGACAGGCGTGCGTGTGAACAGTCCTTCACACTAATTTATGGATAATAATCATCGGTGTGTTCAAGATCATACTGAACAAGGTAAATTTGTCACAAAAAATGACCGCTTATTTACGCAACGCCGTGTAGTCAACGCCAGCGCCAACGGTAATCGTATCCGCGATATCGATGGAAGATAAATTGATTATCTGTTTTAATAATCCTGGAAATTAAATTCACGATGACACGCGAGACGATGCAAGACGATATGACCGTCACGCTGGTTCAGGAAAAAGTTCGGCGGCTTGCCAGGACGTGCACCTCGGTGCAGAAAACCAAAAAAATCGAAAATTTGACCTTATATTAAAGGAGATATATTCCTCCACGACGCCTAAGAAACGAGAGGTATACTCACCTCAGAAACGCGCTTGCCCCGATATCCGCTATGCTCCACTTACCACCTTCCCTCGACATGGTACTGCAAAGAGCCTGCGCCCTTAAGGCAAAGGACGCATTGCCTCGCTAAGAGAGTGTGGTGGGGGATTTATCCCAATAAACTTATGAAATTCCTTGTTTGATTTCTCGTCTTCGGATACTTAGACATACTTGTGAATACATATATGAGGTGCCTAAGAAAACCGTTTTTCCATATTGGGAAATAAACGACCGCCACTTTGATGCCGCCGACGTTTTTGGCACGTTTTTGCGCACCTCGCTAAACCCAAAAGCTTCTCTTCTCTCTCGAGGGGCCTGTCCAAAGAAGAATACTAGGAATATACCGACTATGACCCTGAGCCAGGACCTGTGGATCAAAGTTCTCCAAGTGAGCGCTGTCTATTCGTTTTTGACAGAGAAGCCATATACGCACACGTTTATCCCACACTCGTTTTTGGCCTCGACCTTTCATGCGCTCAACAAGACATCTTGGGTCACTCGTATCTGTTTACCACAGTTTTTGACCCAACTCACTTTCGAACCAGAAAACATACATACGTTTGGGGACATAGCAGAGAGATGCTTGAGAAACGTTAATAGAATACCGCAATCTGAGGGAGGTTTCCATTATAACGAGTTTGTGGGTTTTGTGGAGACGACTTTCCGAGGTGTTTTTGTACCTGGAACATGGGTCAATCAGGAGCGTATACGGCTAGTAGAAGGACCCATATTAGGATGGAAAACAAAAATATATGAGAAATGGGCTAAGTTGGCAAGGCTAAAAGTCAGCTTAACTGTGGTGCATAATGGTGTGGGCCGAACACAGGGGAAATGAGCGACAGTGATGATGAATACTTTGACCCTGAGGCAGTTGATAGCAACGTGTTTTTGGCAGAGGCGAAGGAGATCCTCGATGCGAACACTGTTGTGGCAGCGGAGCTGTCGGTTTGCGAGGACGATTCTAAGGTCGCAGGGAGCATTCAAATCACGCCGGTGTGGTTGGACGCCTTAGAAAAGGCACTTCGGACCAAGGCGACCGAGGTGGGGTTTGTGCTCGCACCTGGATCTAGCATCCTTGAGATGTGGAGCCAACTGAAGTATGACGAGGAGAAGTTCCGAGCAAAGCACAACCAGAAGGAGGTGTCGTTCACCGTCTCGTCCTCGAACCGTTGGGTCTCCTCGTTCTTGCGGGTACTCGGCAAGATCACCGTACCTTTCGACGCGACACCGGATGTGCGTGCTTGGGCGGAAAGCCACCCGGATCACGTTGGGAATGCAGTGGTACGCACCGGAAATATTTGCTTGTTTTCATATACCCTCTCTTTCTCCCCGACTGAGCATTTCCACGGTCGTAGTTTCGCAAAATATATAAACACCGCGCGGGCAACCGAATACAAACTAGGATTGTGGACACGTATATTAGGTCAACTACCAGGTTCACAAAAACACTTTTGTGAACCAGACAAACCACGGACACTGAACTAGGCACGGCATGTTATTGCACCCCGAAAGAACTGACCACCTGCCACATGGACTTTTTTTCTGAAACAATCCTCAGGTACGCAACGGGGCGACCTTTAAGTTCCGGATCCCGGAGATCCTGAAGGAAGGCCACCACACTTTTTTCATCGACGTCCCGCGTGGTCAAGCTGCGAGAGGTTTCACATCAGCCTTGGCCCTGATGTTCAAGAAGATGGGGTACGTCGCAGCCTCTATCTCCTTTCAGGAAAAGAAGATCGTCGGAAAGGGGAAGAACACCCCGGAGAAGAAGGCCAACACCACAAAATCCAAGTCGATGACGATGAGCAAGGCAGTTGTCCTAGGGTGCCCTCCGAAGTGGGATCTGGGAGCCATGGCCATGCAAGGGTGGAAGACGGTCCGTTGTTTCGGGGTGTCTGGGTCCACCGCCACGGATGGGAAACGTGATGCGAACGTGAATATCTACTCCACGAACATGCACTGCCAAGGTTGCGCGGGTCCCCATTTCTGGAACATGTGCCCGCAGAAAGCCCAAGTGACCGAGCAAGCTGTGAAGGAAGGCAGGTGGATTCTCGACGTCCTAGGCGAGCCGATCGCCACATCTTTCACCCTTTACTGCCCTGGTTGCGTGTGGGGAAGGAGGAAGCCGAACCGTGCCTCGTCCGACCCCGCGGAATCCTTCGTGCATATCAGCTTCGCTACGACAGAGGCACTGCGCGCGCACCAAGAGTCGGACTTCCACAGGACCTACTCAGAATTGCACCGCCGCGTGAACATCACCAAGGACATGGTCCCTGCTATCCAAGCCTACAAGGATGAAGCTCGGCTGGCAAAGACCGGAGGGGCACGTGCGATGGTCCCACCACCGCCGAGGCCTGCCCCCCCGCAAATCCCACCTCCGCCCCCAGTCTCCAGACTTCAGTTGTTCCCGGGAGGCGGGGGACCCCCTGTGCCCATGCCGTTGCCGTTGGATGAGATCCCCGACAGCTGGGAAGACCATGCGGACACCCCACTCGGCACCCCGATCGCCAACAAGCCCGCCCGCAGCTTCATCCCTAGCTCGGCAAGCTCGGGAGGCACCATGGAATTCATGACGGAAGAAGAAGAGGCAGCGACTCGGGCGTTGGAAATGTCCGCGGTAGAGCGGGAGGACGTGTGAAGTCTTGTTTTGTAATAGCATGCGTGGAGGTTTCGTGGCAGAGCGGTAGATACTTGAGTCTGCATGTGGTACGATTAAAAAAAAAATATATGATTTAGTATATAAATGGTGACGGGTGGTAACCAACCACTGGATTGAAACATAACCTTGTGTGGGTGTGGCGGGGATTGATCTGCCTTCTCAACACACAACATGCAATTTTGCTCACACAATCCCGTGTCATTTCATACCGCACCATGTCACGCCTCTCCGATGTTATCCCACCACTATAATGCGATAGTTCCCAGGAAATATAACGGAGTACGCTCGACGCGCGCGAGTCGAGGACGACGAACCCGGGGTTCCGGGTCACGGATATTAGGTCAACTCTCATGTTCACAAAAACACTTTTGTGAACGCGGCATAACCCAAATTAATGAAAGATACTCAGTGAACAAAACACGTGCGCGCGTGCCACAGTTTGTTTCGTCTCTTATTATACTCGGTTAACTTCGCTCGTGTCACTCTCAGACATGAATTATAAACGGATACGGATTACCGGAGCGTATGCGACTAAGACACCGATCGTTTGTAGACACACAGGCTGCGGTGTTGTAAAATGGTCCAAGAACGTAGAACGATCTCATGCGACAAGGTGTGCGCATAATCCGAATGGGCGGAAGTTATTCGCATGCACGCTCCCAGGCTGTTGTTTTGAGGCGAAGTCGGCGCACGGCCTGCGCTACCACATGCGGTCGCCACTTAAGCACCCGGAAGTGAACGGAGTTCGTGAGCTGAGCGCAGAGGAGATAGATCGCGTGTATGCTGGTTTTCCACGGGATAAGAAATACGACATTATTTTGGCGGACCCACCTTGCAGATACGAGAACAACAACGCGACAGGGGCGGCGGCGCACCACTACCCTGTTCTCACGATGAACCAGCTGGGCCATCTGCCGCTGGCGCGTATCGCTAATAAGAACTGCATATTGTGCTTCTGGACGACGGGTCCCCATATGCAACACTCTTGCGATTTGATATCGCAGTGGCTGGGGATCTAAATACCGCACCGTGTTGAGCGTATGGATTAAGCGGTCACGGAATGGGAACGTTTCGGTAGGGTTGGGCTCCTACACACGTTCGTGTGCAGAGTTTATTCTGGTGGCGGTGAGAGGGAGCCCCCCGATCAGAAAGTGGCGGGCGAGCAAGACAGTCTCGCAACTCATCGCTGCGAAACGGGGAAAGCACTCCGTGAAACCTAAGGCTGCCTTTAAGGCAATGGAGAAGCTTTTCGCACGATCGTTGAAGAAGATCGAGTTATTTGCCCGATCCCCAAGAAAGGGCTGGGACGCATGGGGCAACGAGGTATAGTTGGATACGACCTTTGTAATAGGTCAGACAGAGTAAACAACAATAGGATCTATACAATATCTGCAGTGTATTGTATGAAATATGTGTAGAGCGATTTCCGGGGCTCCGCCTCCAGCAGGGTTTCGTCCCTCCGGTCTATTCCGGTCTATTCGCGCTATTCGCGCTATTCGCGCTATTCGCGCTATTCGCGCTATTCGCGCTATATATATATATCCGTTATATATAATCTATCTATCCCTTATGTATAATCTGTTATATATATATATACATTATATATATACAACGTATATATATATAATCTATTCTATATATACCGGTAATTTTGAAAACACGCGTGACCTATGGGAGCAGCAACGTACGCTCATAATTATTACATTTTCGACTTTCGATCCATATTTGATTCGCGTTATTCGCGTTATTCGCCACACTCCACATTGCGTCTCTCCCGCTCGACGCACGCTCCATACTTAAACTCTCTCCCCATCAACCCCGCACGCTTCCCTTCCTTCCTTCCTTCCTTTCCCTCTACATGAGCAACATAATAATTCATGTCATACACGATTGATTATATTATGTGCCGCGCGCGTACCTCGTCTCTTCTATCTGCACTGTGCCTTCGAGCCTCCACGACTGGTTATATAATGTACCGCACGCGTAACTCGTCTCGCCCGCACTCCGCCTCCAGCACGACGGATTATAAGTAATGCCGAAGACCAAGGGAAGGGTGAGCATATCAGGCCTGTTTATTATGATTATGCATGTTGCCACGACCTGGAGGAGACGGAAAGAGGAAAGAACTAGGAATAGAAGGGATAACCCTATTCTCCCGGTCATCACGCACCCACCGGGCCCGAGGTCCCTGGTCAAGTGGGCACATAAGAGGTCTAAACGATTTTGGACTACACACCGTACTGCCGGTCTACACACCGCACGCGTCCCATACAGCGACATGAGCATACTTAAGGCACTCTTTCTTCTGACCTTACCGCCCCCAGTAGAGGAACAACCCGAACATAAAGATCAAGTGATGTATGGAGGAGCCACAGGAGAGGACCCGGTCGGTGACAAATATGGGTGGGTGAGCTCCACAGAGATGAATCGGGTCATGCAAAGGTTACACGGCAGGGCCCATACATGTTGCTCTCTATATGATCTGAGACACGAGTTAACTATACGAGCCCGTACATACATGGGAGCGGAAACAGGCCAATGTTTAATTCCGGTATGCGACCATATGCATTGGCGACTGGTACTGGTGGACAAGATAGCATCGGGAAGGGTCTCGATACATGTTTATGACCCCAAACATGGCGACGCGCTGGCAGCGACGAACGAACATTTCATATACGAAACCGTAGCCGGTTGGGCAGCCACGGAAATGGGAGGGACACAGCTCGAGTTTTCCCTTACGAGGAAGCGGCATCAATATGACGACGTAAATTGCGGAATATGGGTATTGAGGATGGCCCACCTGTGGGGAAAATGGCAATCGTCGGGCAAATCCCTAACATGGTCGAACTTTGAGTCAGGCGAACTAGCGGGGTTTACTACGGTTGACCTCGACAAGACGGCGCGGGCCTACAGGACTAAATTTGCGTTGAACATCGAGTCACACACTGCTGGGGAGCGCCTCCCACGAGCCGCATCACAACCGGGTGCTCCATACTGTATAAACGTGGGCACCATCAACATCAACTCGCTTCAGGCACATTATAAGATCATGTCGGATCCCAACCGCGCAAGGCGAGGGGGGTGGATGGACAAACATGACATAGCAGTCACGGTGGACACCAAGCTCAATGAATCAAAACTCCGTAACATGAGACACAATTTCTTCCCGGGATACAACGAGACACACCATACTCACCCAGAAGGGAAATGGGGGGTATCGATTTTCCACAAGGAATCGATTTGCGTAACAGGCACCTCGTCCGAATGGGGAAGGCTACACCCTCTCCTTGTTGGAAGAATAAATGCAATCAAAGTAAACCTCAACCCAGGCAGTAGTATAGAACCTAGCACAGAGGCATGGTTCATCGGGGTATACTGCCCCCCACAATCGTCAGGCTTGACTGCAGATGATATGAAGAGTTTTCACTATCAACTGAGGGCATGCATTCGGAATAATATGGACACGCCGTATTTTTACATCCTCGGGGATTTCAACGCAGTACTCAACCACCAACTTGACCATTACAATGAGGTAAGGGCGCCAACATACTCACTTTGTGATCGTCTAGTATGGAAGCTCATGGGGGAACTGGATGTGCATGACACCGGGGACCTGATAGAAGATAGACATGCACTTACACATTGGACGTATATCTCCAATAATAACGTAACTGACCCCAAAGATTTTTCAAGACGGCGGATTGATCACATTTTCACGAGCAGCCTTCGAGGGGTGGAGGCCACATACATTGACCCTACGTACACAGAGAATCCTCTGGGAGTCTCGTGGCATCTATACGATTCATACTCGGACCATAACCCGGTTAGCATTAAGATCAATCTACACACACTAGCGGGAGCCCTGAACCCAGAAGTCAAGGACCTCCCAACCATGACGAAGACCTACTACCCAGTGCGAGCCCAAGCGCTGAGAGACAAACGCATTATAGCTCAGTTGGGGAGCTTCCACACCAAAGTGGACTCGGAAGAACGGGCTCTACTTGATAATCCGGCGACGTATGACACCGTCACAAACCAGGTGGACATGTCTAAGCACACCAAAAGCCTGCATACTATTCTAGGGGACGTGCTTCCTAAGCCTTTCCAGAAGACTTTCACCCCGGGGAGGTTTAACATATCCATAAGCAAGGAGATGTCAGCCATCAGGTCCACCATCGGTCGAGTGATAGAAGGCCGTGAGACGGGCAGTACTGGCATTGCATAGATGGGCATATAGCGATTCCCCATGCCCGGGTGGCGATCTGAAGAGGAAGTCACTCGCCTCTACCGCCAGATCTGCAGTGCGGAGGTACACAGACAAAGACCGATTGCTAAGGTTCCCGACCTTCATGGGAAGAAAGTTCAGTTTGGACGAACCGGAGGTGGCCGAATGGTTGGAAGAGGCGGAAGCAGTGCGGAAAAGTTTGTGGACGGCATATAGGCAGCAGGAGGCACAATTCCAACAGTGTAGGAAGTAAGGACGAATTCAATGAAAGATACAAGAAGGAAGCGTCCAAATACAGCCACCAACTCAGGGTGATGTGTTATCCAAAGGATAGCTCAGAGACAACCATGGCCGTCATGTTGGACTCCGGTGAGATCGTTGTGGACAAAGACGGTATTCTCAAAGCATACCATGACTCTTGGGAACAACTGGGCAGAAGTTCTCCAGAGAGTAGCGACCGGAGGCGCACACGGGGACTGGAAGATTTCGTCCGGGGTGTTCCAGCATACGACAAAATCAGAAGGCACGTGGAAGCCAGGTCCGGTGATATCACCAGGAGGGTGGCTGAGGAAGAGCTGACGAGCATTGTAAACTCCACCCCGAACAAGGCTTGCAACCCCCTTGACCAAGTGGAGATTGTCACTATTAAAATCATTTTCAACATTGCGGAGAAGGGGACGCCGCAAAGGCCGGACGATATGGATGAGGAATTGGTGGACACGTGTAGGGAAAATTGCACAAAACTCCGGACCCTGATTCTGGGTTTAATTAACGCCGTCCTCACGACCCGAATATTTCCGGATCAACTTATGCCAGGAGTGATTGTTCCACTCTTTAAGAAAGGAGATAGTAGGGACCTGGGGAACTACAGAGGTATCACCTTGCTTCCTATCATCTATAAGCTCATCACTAAGATCATCAACAACCGGATGTCGTCCATGATATCCGATGCCGACGGCATCACGCACGCGCAAGCCTCAGGTAGAGCAAACTTTAACTGCCTCACTCAAGTAAACGTTTTCAATAACGTGGTGAAACACGCTCAACGAACGGGCAAGTCATTATTTGTCTTATCGACTGACGTAAGAAAAGCTTTTGACACAGTGGACTTTGGGGCGTTTATCAACTCGCTGCGATACATGGGCTTCGATGAGAACGTTACGGACTTAATCCATAACCTACAAACGGGTTTCGAATGCACAGTGAGATCCCCAGTGGGCTACACGGAACTCTTTCCGATTGAGCAAGGGTGTAAACAAGGGTGCGCGTTGTCCCCCTTGAGGTTTAATATAGTTTATGACATTTTCCTCAAATGTATCGAACACTCCGGCAAGGGTTACAAATGGGAGATGAACTACGTGAGAATCCAGAAGGCACAAGAGAACACGAGCGGAAGGGGCAACACTCTTAACATCC
>LGRX02030334.1:0-30690 GCA_001247695.2 Cymbomonas tetramitiformis
TATGCTCCACTTACCACCTTCCCTCGACATGGTACTGCAAAGAGCCTGCGCCCTTAAGGCAAAGGACGCATTGCCTCGCTAAGAGAGTGTGGTGGGGGATTTATCCCAATAAACTTATGAAATTCCTTGTTTGATTTCTCGTTTTCGGATACTTAGACATACTTGTGAATACATATATGAGGTGCCTAAGAAAACCGTTTTTCCATATTGGGAAATAAACGACCGCCACTTTGATGCCGCCGACGTTTTTGGCACGTTTTTGCGCACCTCGCTAAACCCAAAAGCTTCTCTTCTCTCTCGAGGGGCCTATCCAAAGGAAGAATACTAGGAATATACCGACTATGACCCTGAGCCAGGACCTGTGGATCAAAGTTCTCCAAGTGAGCGCTGTCTATTCGTTTTTGACAGAGAAGCCATATATGCACACGTTCATCCCACACTCGTTTTTGGCCTCGACCTTTCATGCGCTCAACAAGACATCTTGGGTCACTCGTATCTGTTTACCACAGTTTTTGACCCAACTCACTTTCGAACCAGAAAACATACATACGTTTGGGGACATAGCAGAGAGATGCTTGAGAAACGTTAATAGAATACCGCAATCTGAGGGAGTTTTCCATTATAACGAGTTTGTGGGTTTTGTGGAGACGACTTTCCGAGGTGTTTTTGTACCTGGAACATGGGTCAATCAGGAGCGTATACGGCTAGTAGAAGGACCCATATTAGGATGGAAAAAAAATATATATGAGAAATGGGCTAAGTTGGCAAGGCTAAAAGTCAGCTTAACTGTGGTGCATAATGGTGTGGGCCGAACACAGGGGAAATGAGCGACAGTGATGATGAATACTTTGACCCTGAGGCAGTTGATAGCAACGTGTTTTTGGCAGAGGCGAAGGAGATCCTCGATGCGAACACTGTTGTGGCAGCGGAGCTGTCGGTTTGCGAGGACGATTCTAAGGTCGCAGGGAGCATTCAAATCACGCCGGTGTGGTTGGACGCCTTAGAAAAGGCACTTCGGACCAAGGCGACCGAGGTGGGGTTTGTGCTCGCACCTGGATCTAGCATCCTTGAGATGTGGAGCCAACTGAAGTATGACGAGGAGAAGTTCCGAGCAAAGCACAACCAGAAGGAGGTGTCGTTCACCGTCTCGTCCTCGAACCGTTGGGTCTCCTCGTTCTTGCGGATACTCGGCAAGATCACCGTACCTTTCGACGCGACACCGGATGTGCGTGCTTGGGCGGAAAGCCACCCGGATCACGTTGGGAATGCAGTGGTACGCACCGGAAATATTTGCTTGTTTTCATATACCCTCTCTTTCTCCCCGACTGAGCATTTCCACGGTCGTAGTTTCGCAAAATATATAAACACCGCGCGGGCAACCGAATACAAACTAGGATTGTGGACACGTATATTAGGTCAACTACCAGGTTCACAAAAACACTTTTGTGAACCAGACAAACCACGGACACTGAACTAGGCACGGCATGTTATTGCACCCCGAAAGAACTGACCACCTGCCACATGGACTTTTTTTCTGAAACAATCCTCAGGTACGCAACGGGGCGACCTTTAAGTTCCGGATCCCGGAGATCCTGAAGGAAGGCCACCACACTTTTTTCATCGACGTCCCGCGTGGTCAAGCTGCGAGAGGTTTCACATCAGCCTTGGCCCTGATGTTCAAGAAGATGGGGTACGTCGCAGCCTCTATCTCCTTTCAGGAAAAGAAGATCGTCGGAAAGGGGAAGAACACCCCGGAGAAGAAGGCCAACACCACAAAATCCAAGTCGATGACAATGAGCAAGGCAGTTGTCCTAGGGTGCCCTCCGAAGTGGGATCTGGGAGCCATGGCCATGCAAGGGTGGAAGACGGTCCGTTGTTTCGGGGTGCCTGGGTCCACCGCCACGGATGGGAAACGTGATGTGAACGTCAATATCTACTCCACGAACATGCACTGCCAAGGTTGCGCGGGTCCCCACTTCTGGAACATGTGCCCGCAGAAAGCCCAAGTGACCGAGCAAGCTGTGAAGGAAGGCAGGTGGATTCTCGACGTCCTAGGCGAGCCGATCGCCACATCTTTCACCCTTTACTGCCCTGGTTGCGTGTGGGGAAGGAGGAAGCCGAACCGTGCCTCGTCCGACCCCGCGGAATCCTTCGTGCATATCAGCTTCGCTACGACAGAGGCACTGCGCGCGCACCAAGAGTCGGACTTCCACAGGACCTACTCAGAATTGCACCGCCGCGTGAACATCACCAAGGACATGGTCCCTGCTATCCAAGCCTACAAGGATGAAGCTCGGCTGGCAAAGACCGGAGGGGCACGTGCGATGGTCCCACCACCGCCGAGGCCTGCCCCCCCGCAAATCCCACCTCCGCCCCCAGTCTCCAGACTTCAGTTGTTCCCGGGAGGCGGGGGACCCCCTGTGCCCATGCCGTTGCCGTTGGATGAGATCCCCGACAGCTGGGAAGACCATGCGGACACCCCACTCGGCACCCCGATCGCCAACAAGCCCGCCCGCACCTTCATCCCTAGCTCGGCAAGCTCGGGAGGCACCATGGAGTTCATGACGGAAGAAGAAGAGGCAGCGACTCGGGCGTTGGAAATGTCCGCGGTAGAGCGGGAGGACGTGTGAAGTCTTGTTCTGTAATAGCATGCGTGGAGGTTTCGTGGCAGAGCGGTAGATACTTGAGTCTGCATGTGGTACGATTAAAAAATATATGATTTAGTATATAAATGGTGACGGGTGGTAACCAACCACTGGATTGAAACATAACCTTGTGTGGGTGTGGCGGGGATTGATCTGCCTTCATCTCAACACACAACATGCAATTTTGCTCACACAATCCCGTGCCATTTCATACCGCACCATGTCTCGCCTCCCCGATGTTATCCCATCACTATAATGCGATAGTTCCCAGAAAATATAACGGAGTACGCTCGCCGCGCGCGAGTCGAGGACGACGAACCCGGGGTTCCGGGTCACGGATATTAGGTCAACTCTCAGGTTCACAAAAACACTTTTGTGAACGCGGCATAACCCAAATTATTAATGAAAGATACTCAGTGAACAAACACGTGCGCGCGTGCCACAGTTTGTTTCGTCTCTTATTATACTCGGTTAACTTCGCTCGTATCACTCTCAGACATGAATTATAAACGGATACGGATTACCGGAGCGTATGCGACTAAGACACCGATCGTTTGTAGACACACAGGCTGCGGTGTTGTAAAATGGTCCAAGAACGCAGAACGATCTCATGCGACAAGGTGTGCGCATAATCCGAAGGGGCGGCAGTTATTCGCATGCACGCTCCCAGGCTGTTGTTTTGAGGCGAAGCGGCGCACGGCCTGCGCTACCACATGCGGTCGCCACTTAAGCACCCGGAAGTGAACGGAGTTCGTGAGCTGAGCGCAGAGGAGATAGATCGCTTGTATGCTGGTTTTCCACGGGATAAGAAATACGACATTATTTTGGCGGACCCACCTTACAGATACGAGAACAACAACGCGACAGGGGCGGCGGCGCACCACTACCCTGTTCTCACGATGAACCAGCTGGGCCATCTGCCGTTGGCGCGTATCGCTAATAAGAACTGCATGCATATTGTGCCTCTGGACGACGGGTCCCCATATGCAACACTCTTGCGATTTGATATCGCAGTGGGGATTTAAATACCGCACCGTGTTGAGCGTATGGATTAAGCGGTCACAGAATGGGAACGTTTCGGTAGGTTTGGGCTCCTACACACGTTCGTGTGCAGAGTTTATTCTGGTGGCGGTGAGAGGGAGCCCTCCGATCAGAAAGTGGCGGGCGAGCAAGACAGTCTCGCAACTCATCGTTGCGAAACGGGGAAAGCACTCCGTGAAACCTAAGGCTGCCTTTAAGGCAATGGAGAAGCTTTTCGCACGATCGCTGAAGAAGATCGAGTTATTTGCCCGATCCCCAAGAAAGGGCTGGGACGCATGGGGCAACGAGGTATAGTTGGATACGACCTTTGTAATAGGTCAGACAGAGTAAACAACAATAGGATCTATACAATATCTGCAGTGTATTGTATGAAATATGTGTAGAGCGATTTCCGGGGCTCCGCCTCCAGCAGGGTTTCGTCCCTCCGGTCTATTCCGGTCTATTCGCGCTATTCGCGCTATTCGCGCTATTCGCGCTATTCGCGCTATTCGCGCTATTCGCGCTATTCGCGCTATTCGCGCTATTCGCGCTATATATATATATCCGTTATATATAATCTATCTATCCCTTATGTATAATCTGTTATATATATATATACATTATATATATACAACGTATATATATATAATCTATTCTATATATACCGGTAATTTTGAAAACACGCGTGACCTATGGGAGCAGCAACGTACGCTCATAATTATTACATTTTCGACTTTCGATCCATATTTGATTCGCGTTATTCGCCACACTCCACATTGCGTCTCTCCCGCTCGACGCACGCTCCATACTTAAACTCTCTCCCCATCAACCCCGCACGCTTCCCTTCCTTCCTTCCTTCCTTTCCCTCTACATGAGCAACATAATAATTCATGTCATACACGATTGATTATATTATGTGCCGCGCGCGTACCTCGTCTCTTCTATCTGCACTGTGCCTTCGAGCCTCCACGACTGGTTATATAATGTACCGCACGCGTAACTCGTCTCGCCCGCACTCCGCCTCCAGCACGACGGATTATAAGTAATGCCGAAGACCAAGGGAAGGGTGAGCATATCAGGCCTGTTTATTATGATTATGCATGTTGCCACGACCTGGAGGAGACGGAAAGAGGAAAGAACTAGGAATAGAAGGGATAACCCTATTCTCCCGGTCATCACGCACCCACCGGGCCCGAGGTCCCTGGTCAAGTGGGCACATAAGAGGTCTAAACGATTTTGGACTACACACCGTACTGCCGGTCTACACACCGCACGCGTCCCATACAGCAACATGAGCATACTTAAGGCACTCTTTCTTCTGACCTTACCGCCCCCAGTAGAGGAACAACCCGAACATAAAGATCAAGTGATGTATGGAGGAGCCACAGGAGAGGACCCGGTCGGTGACAAGAATGGGTGGGTGAGCTCCACAGAGATTAATCGGGTCATGCAAAGGTTACACGGCAGGGCCCATACATGTTGCTCTCTATATGATCTGAGACGCGAGTTAACTATACGAGCCCGTACATACATGGGAGCGGAAACAGGCCAATGTTTAATTCCGGTATGTGACCATATGCATTGGCGACTGGTACTCGTGGACAAGATAGCATCGGGAAGGGTCTCGATACATGTTTATGACCCCAAACATGGCGACGCGCTGGCAGCGACGAACGAACATTTCATATACGAAACCGTAGCCGGTTGGGCAGCCACGGAAATGGGAGGGACACAGCTCGAGTTTTCCCTTATGAGGAAGCGGCATCAATATGACGACGTAAATTGCGGAATATGGGTATTGAGGATGGCCCACCTGTGGGGAAAATGGCAATCGTCGGGCAAATCCCTAACATGGTCGAACTTTGAGTCAGGCGAACTAGCGGGGTTTACTACGGTTGACCTCGACAAGACGGCGCGGGCCTACAGGACTAAATTTGCGTTGAACATCGAGTCACACACTGCTGGGGAGCGCCTCCCACGAGCCGCATCACAACCGGGTGCTCCATACTGTATAAACGTGGGCACCATCAACATCAACTCGCTTCAGGCACATTATAAGATCATGTCGGATCCCAACCGCGCAAGGCGAGGGGGGTGGGTGGACAAACATGACATAGCAATCATGGTGGACACCAAGCTCAATGAATCAAAACTCCGCAACATGAGACACAATTTCTTCCCGGGATACAACGAGACACACCATACTCACCCAGAAGGGAAATGGGGGGTATCGATTTTCCACAAGGAATCGATTTGCGTAACAGGCACCTCGTCCGAATGGGGAAGGCTACACCCTCTCCTTGTTGGAAGAATAAATGCGATCAAAGTAAACCTCAACCCAGGCAGTAGTATAGAACCTAGCACAGAGGCATGGTTCATCGGGGTATACTGCCCCCCCACAATCGTCAGGCTTGACTGCAGATGATATGAAGAGTTTTCACTATCAACTGAGGGCATGCATTCGGAATAATATGGACACGCCGTATTTTTACATCCTCGGGGATTTCAACGCAGTACTCAACCACCAACTTGACCATTACAATGAGGTAAGGGCGCCAACATACTCACTTTGTGATCGTCTAGTATGGAAGCTCATGGGGGAACTGGATGTGCATGACACCGGGGACCTGATAGAAGATAGACATGCACTTACACATTGGACGTATATCTCCAATAATAACGTAACTGACCCCAAAGATTTTTCAAGACGGCGGATTGATCACATTTTCACGAGCAGCCTTCGAGGGGTGGAGGCCACATACATTGACCCTACGTACACAGAGAATCCTTTGGGAGTCTCGTGGCATCTATACGATTCATACTCGGACCATAACCCGGTTAGCATTAAGATCAATCTACACACACTAGCGGGAGCCCTGAACCCAGAAGTCAAGGACCTCCCAACCATGACGAAGACCTACTACCCAGTGCGAGCCCAAGCGCTTAGAGACAAACGCATTATAGCTCAGTTGGGGAGCTTCCACACCAAAGTGGACTCGGAAGAACGGGCTCTACTTGATAATCCGGTGACGTATGACACCGTCACAAACCAGGTGGACATGTCTAAGCACACCAAAAGCCTGCATACTATTCTAGGGGACGTGCTTCCTAAGCCTTTCCACAAGACTTTCACCCCGGGGAGGTTTAACATACCCATAAGCAAGGAGATGTCAGCCATCAGGTCCACCATCGGTCGAGTGAAGGCCGTGAGACGGACAGTACTGGCATTGCATAGATGGGCATATAGCGATTCCCCATGCCCGGGTGGCGATCTGAAGAGGAAGTCACTCGCCTCTACCGCCAGATCTGCAGTGCGGAGGTACACAGACAAAGACCGATTGCTAAGGTTCCCGACCTTCATGGGAAGAAAGTTCAGTTTGGACGAACCGGAGGTGGCCGAATGGTTGGAAGAGGCGGAAGCAGTGCGGAAAAGTTTGTGGACGGCATATAGGCAGCAGGAGGCACAATTCCAACAGTGTAGGAATGACAAATTCAATGAAAGATACAAGAAGGAAGCGTCCAAATACAGCCACCAACTCAGGGTGATGTGTTATCCAAAGGATAGCTCAGAGACAACCATGGCCGTCATGTTGGACTCCGGTGAGATCGTTGTGGACAAAGACGGTATTCTCAAAGCATACCATGACTCTTGGGAACAACTGGGCAGAAGTTCTCCAGAGAGTAGCAACCGGAGGCGCACACGGGGACTGGAAGATTTCGTCCGGGGTGTTCCAGCATACGACAAAATCAGAAGGCACGTGGAAGCCAGGTCCGGTGATATCACCAGGAGGGTGGCTGAGGAAGAGCTGACGAGCATTGTAAACTCCACCCCGAACAAGGCTTGCAACCCCCTTGACCAAGTGGAGATTGCCACTATTAAAATCATTTTCAACATTGCGGAGAAGGGGACGCCGCAAAGGCCGGACGATATGGATGAGGAATTGGTGGACACGTGTAGGGAAAATTGCACAAAACTCCGGACCCTGATTCTGGGTTTAATTAACGCCGTCCTCACGACCCGAATATTTCCGGATCAGCTTATGCGAGGAGTGATTGTTCCACTCTTTAAGAAAGGAGATAGTAGGGACCTGGGGAACTACAGAGGTATCACCTTGCTTCCTATCATCTATAAGCTCATCACTAAGATCATCAACAACCGGATGTCGTCCATGATATCCGATGCCGACGGCATCACGCACGCGCAAGCCTCAGGTAGAGCAAACTTTAACTGCCTCACTCAAGTAAACGTTTTCAATAACGTGGTGAAACACGCTCAACGAACGGGCAAGTCATTATTTGTCTTATCGACTGACGTAAGAAAAGCTTTTGACACAGTGGACTTTGGGGCGTTTATCAACTCGCTGCGATACATGGGCTTCGACGAGAACGTTATGGACTTAATCCATAACCTACAAACGGGTTTCGAATGCACAGTGAGATCCCCAGTGGGCTACACGGAACTCTTTCCGATTGAGCAAGGGTGTAAACAAGGGTGCGCGTTGTCCCCCTTGAGGTTTAATATAGTTTATGACATTTTCCTCAAATATATCGAACACTCCGGCAAGGGTTACAAATGGGAGATGAACTACGTGAGAATCCAGAAGGCACAAGAGAACACGAGCGGAAGGGGCAACACCCTAAACATCCCGGGTTGTGCATTCGCCGACGACAACCTCATCATCAGTGACAACCCGGAGGAATTCGTGGACATGGTGAACTCGTTCTCAACTTTCCTGCAAATGGTGGGCCTTCACCTTAGCCCATCAAAGTGCCACTACACGTCATACTTGCCCTATGAAGGGACTCCCCCGGAAGTTCGGATCATAGACCATACGGGGGCCGTATGCTTAGTCCCACATCGGCCAAACTCAGTCCCCCTGGAATATTTGGGGTACCTCATCACGGTTGGAGATGGTGATGCAAGCCCCGCAGAAACATGGAAACACCACAATATGAAAGTGTACAGGAAGATAAACAAGGCCATGGAGCGGTTCTCCAAGGGGACCTTTAGGCAGACGGAATCAGTACGCATTCTAAATTCCGACGTGCTTAGTATTCTCCAATATTTCTTTGCTGCTAACTGGATGGCCAAGAGAAAAGTGCCAAGATCTGGAGACGGCGAAGCAGACGACACCACACTCGCAGGGATAACTCATGAAATTTGGCTTTTGGTGAGCAAGAAACTTAGTTGCATGTTGAACACCCCAAGGGCAGCAGTTTTCAACAAATCCACGGGATTAGGGTTCGGGGTAGACAATGTTGAGGCGATCTACTACACCGCCAAACTCGACAACTTGCTGCAGGCATTACAATCACCGAGCAAATACTGCTCCCTCACCACAATTGACACGATAGGGAGCTTGCGTGCAACAACCGGATGGAATGCCTTACGAGGGCGCGTTCATGACAACAAAGAGAACCGCATCGATCCCATCAATGAAGAAGTGCAGGCGCTACCCAGAGTACATTAGTGAGGCAGGGGAGGGCCTCCGCAGGAGCTCACATTACATTAACGTAAACCCTCACTGGTACAAGGGGAAGGATTGTACTCTACTCAATTTTATAGGGTTGCAGACCAAGGGGATAAAGACTAAGCCATCGTTGCAGGCTTTCCTAGGGGCGCATGGCCACCTCACGTTGGGGGAGTTGTATGGGAGAGCTGGCCATAGCGGAGGAGTGTTTGCCACGATACTTAACTCCCCGGACATGGGGGGCTTGTCATACACATCATTCCGTGACATGACACACCTAGGCTTGATTTCTTCGGGAGTGAGCATGGAGGCCCGGACCGAGCGGGAGTTGTCACGGTTGCTTTGGAGCAAAACGAAGAGATACCACGGAAATATGTGGGATAATCCCGCAAACTTCTCGAACACTGGCATTATGACAGGTCGCATGGACCTGTTCTCGTTGGATGAGAGGCACATGGCTACAGATGGGAGTTACGATCCATACACGGGCGAGGCGGGCAGTGCAGTGGTCACAGAGAATGGGCCGTATATGAGCTCATCCACACCAGGGGAGAAATCGATAGCACGGGCAGAGGCATATGGGGTTGTGTCAGCACTGCTGCTACAAAAACCGGATAAGGATCTCATCATATACACCGATTCGCAAAACACCATAGATAACATCCGCAAGGTGCAAGTGGAAGCCTGGATGGACCCTAGAATGTGGAGGACCATGAATGGGTACTCCTTGTACAAACTGGCTGCTGAACTGCTGAACAAGAGGGACCACATGGGGGCCACGACGGATTTGGTCCATGTGAAGGCACACACCGTGAGCAACGAATGGCCGAGCGTTCTGAATTCAAGAGCCGATGAGCAAGCCAAACAGGCTAGAAGTGGGCCGTGTATCTTCCGAGAACCATACCTGTTCTTGCCCAGATACTACGCGGTAGCAGCAGGGGGCGGACGTGATGGCCCCACCGTCCGTACGGACTACATGCATTCAAGATGGTACCGCGATTGGGACGAGCATCTGATGCAGGCCGCTTGGAGAAAAGCCGGAGACGCGAATCACATCAACTTTCTGAACAAACCGCAAATTTGGAGGGAGGCCTCTGTGACAAAGGGGGCAATCGGGGATAAAACTAATATTTTTGCGGCTAAACTAGGTGTTGGTAGTCTGCCGACACCGAGAAACATACAGGTAACAAATGATAAATATTTCCCGGACCTGTACCCAGGGTACTTCTGCCCCCTCCACCCGACAGATGAATCAATCGCGAATGAGCACCACATTTTTTGTAAATGCCCAGCCATTGCGAGGATTCGGGAAACCGGACTAGAGGAGTTGTTGGGAAGGATTCGACAAGTGTTACCGGATACGGTGACTAAATTGCCTATGGAAGCATTGCGACGGATGCTACTCCCGGCCAGGCGGGAGGACTTCTTGTACGGCCGTACCCCGGGAGAACTTCGAGAATGGGTGGAGAAGGAACACGGAAGGAGGGTGGCGGAGAAGCTTGGCCGGAAATTGAGGCCGTGGGTCACGGAGTTTTTCTTTAGTGTATGGTGCCAATATAACAAAAAATGGTAGAGGGGGAACACGAGTTCTCGAGCCGTATCCAGAAGCGATATGGGATCTGTGCGGGTGATTTGAGGAGATACGGGAAGAGCGCGCGCCCGACTACGATGGGACAGGACCGTACGGTGGAGCCGGAAGAGGGACAGTCGGAGAGGCGAGAGGGAGTTTGTGATCGACTAGACTCGAATCTGGAGGGGGACACGGGGGGAGACGTAACCGGTATCTTGACACGGCAGGTGGAAATGGTGAATGCGGAAATGCCAACCGAATCTAACCGCACACCACCGCCTCGTATCCATTTTCAAAATGATTGACACGCCTTGCAATATCGGAAACCGAATTTTGAACGTGCTTTGAATATCCTTGTAGAGTCTTAGTACCGTTAAACACCTACTTTCGTAAAATCCGCACGAGGTCATAGGCACATGGGTTCTTGACAGTTACCGTTACTAGCATATTCATGGATGCATCCGGAGCACCCCCTCTTCTTGGACGTCCCACCCTCACCCCCGGTTTTCAGAGCACACCCATTGGCTTTGGTATCGCTATGGGCTTACGCCAGACTTTGGTGGGCTTGAGGGGGGTGGGGGAGGGTGTGGCGGTTGACGGGAGGGGCGTGGGAGCAGGGGGTGCCGACCATTATGAGCGCGGAGGTTACCGATTTGACGCAGTAGTCAGTCTCGACCAGTGGGAGAGGATTGGTTGTCATGGCGGCTGCTATAGAGTTAGATTAGTCGGATTCTCCATGTATGTGCTAGCAGGGGGAACTTTTAGGATAGGGACTGCCCTTGACCCTGTATGGTAGCCGGGGGCGATTTGGCTCCCCGGGGTAAATTAATTTAAGTCACGCTGGTTCAGAATTTTTCCGGGATTGAGACGGAAACGACGTGTGAATTCCAGCGCGTATAACCCTTCCCTTTCCGGTTCTGTCATATCATCCAGCAGGTCGAGCGGAGGTGCGCGATTGTGCACGGTTTTAAAAGAGCAGGGGTTAACGTGGAACTTATCGAGGGTTTAGGATTCCGGACAATGCACAATTTGAACAATACATTTTGCTTTTTGCATTGATACTTTGATATTCATATACCGTATTCCCGAAAATTAAGAGTATGTAGTAGGAAAACATTGGAATAACGCTACGATAATTTTTAGGTGGCAAAACGTTTGAATTGCTTCAAGGGCTTCCCTTCCGTCTACCGGGCATATGTTTAGTCCTCTGCGGTTGCTGTTGGTGAAGGTCGTGAAGAGCACCTTGCTGTTTTGGCTCTGCACCGACGATGTGAGGATGGCAAGCTAATCAGAGGACCTGCGTTATATTATTCAAGCATAAACTTATGCCATGGCTGGACGGACGTTGGTCGAACAGATTATCGCGCAAGAACTTAGTCGCTGGGATAGAGAAATCGCACAACCATATTGTGCACAAGTCGATGAACTCGTACGCAAAGGGCTTGCTCGTTGTCGAGGCGTTCTCGAAACGCGCCTGAAGGTGAAACTCATTTCCAAGGCTCGCCTGTCATAATGACTTTTCCTGCTGTGTTACTTGGCTCCACACGTTCTCAAGTTTTTGCATCCTCAGGAATCGCTCGCAACTGCATTCTGCGAGGAGGATGCCAAGCACTCGTATCAGGGCCCTGTGTGCGAAGCCCAGGAACCGAGTGAGACGAATTTCGCGAGCAGGTGATGTTAGGCTCATAGTTTAATCCCTACCAACCACAACAACCGCCTGCTGCACATGTTAGAAACCTGTGATATGTTCAGCAAACGGTTCTTGGCAAATGAACGTTGATTCTGCTTATTTTCTCTTTTCTATTTTAATTTCATGACGGTGCTAGCAAGTAAATGTCAAAAAGCCTTCTGCCGCATGTCAAAAAGGCTTCTCGGAAAGTCGATTCATCCGCATGCGCCCGTCAACGAGTGTGGCTTGCATTGTCGCTCAACCGACAACTGGGAGGAAAATTGGCATCTCCCGCAGCTTTCGTATCTGAGATTCCAATTTAGTTATCCACGGCTTGTTCCTTATTGCCTTCGCGAACACGTCTCTGCACAAGAACAGGACAGTCAATCATCGTAAATCTGCGAATTCTGAGATATCGGAGGACCAATCTCAAGGGTTAAAATACGGCGCGATACATGCATATCACGAATTGCAGGATCCCTACCGAGTCCTCAACGAACTATTTGGATTTGGAGAAGTTTTCTGGGAAACAAGCAGGAGCTCAAGCAGGTGAGATTGTGCGAAGATCTGTCTCGCTCCCGTTGCGTTTGGTTTTTCTTTTCTCTGCAGGAACTGCGCACCGTTGGTACGCTCACGCTTCAATGTTGTTCCTTACAGCTTCCTCGGACACGTCCCTAACATACGGCCCTAACATACAGCACATCCCGAATATACGGGACCGCGCCGTCGATGCCCAAGGACTACCAATTAATAGGAATACCAACGTAGACTCAGCAAGGTTCGTTTCCAGGTAAGGCGGGTATGGTTGTTTTTGGCTTTGCTTGACAGCTGATCTGCAACGCTCCTTCTCGCCTCATCTTGTAGCAATTCAGTAAACCCCATCGAGAGGGACTTGGCAGCTAGGGTAATTTGCAATGAGCCTCGGAAAGTGTACGATAATGCAAGCCTTTCCACAGGTTTTCGTTTTCATGAATCGGGTGTCGCAGCTAGTAATTTCACCCCACGTTATTGCGAGAGCGCGACGGGACAAAAATCCTCACCCGCCCTTTTCCCGTTTCACTTTGGTGCGCTCCTTGATTTCTGAGTTGCTGATCGAGCAGCTCGCTTCGCCGGCAGCTCTGTCTCAGATTCGTTCACGCACCGCGAAAGCGCATTTCGGAATTGCCGGGGTGGGCAAAGTATGAACTTCCGCAAAGGTGTTATTCGAAGACACCTTGGGTAAAGTGGTGACCTTGTGTGTGGCAGCTCCGGATCAACTTGTGACGCTCCCGTGGAAGATCCCGACTGTGCCAACGTGGACTTATGGAAAGACTCCTTGGGCAACGAGGATTCCTTGGAGAGGGGCCTCGCCGAATCGGATTTGGTCGTCACCAGCAGCTCATCAGTGTTAGTTGCTGAGTATGAGATCGAACCCCCAGGGCAGCCGGTCGACTTGCCGCACGACGATTCTACGTCCGAGATCTCCGCCTGCACAGGAGGACGGGGTGCCAGTGAGCTGTCATTCGGTTTGCAGGCCTTCGGACCGCTGGCGCAGAAGCTTGTAAAGAACTCGATCTCGAGCTGGAGCAACAGCGGCCGAGTGCAGGACGTAGGAACGGCGGGGCCTCTGGCGCGAAAGCTTATCAGTTCGAGAAGCATTAAACACGTTGTATCTATGGGCTGGGGGAAGGTCCGCATATTGCAGAAGGCGGTAGGTGGAGTGAAGAGCAGGCTCGAAACGGAGGGGTCCTCAACCTTCTCGCCTGTGGGCGACACGACCAGCACCGGGAACATCCTGGTCCGCAGCTTCACTTCATCCTTATTGCTAATCAGCAGAATTTCCGATTTTGAACACAGACTCCTACGTTCTCCTGCGCTGATGCTCGTAATCTATTTAAGATGGCCCTTGACCCAATGATTTTTTCTTTTTCCCTTTACATCGTTGAGATTTGAACGGGGACTATCCCGAAAAATGGAATAACCTCTATTTGATTTCTGTGCATTGGATCAGTGGGCATTTCCTCGGATGTTCGAGATCAGTTTCCCCTGTCATGATGCAGTATGACTCACGGAGAACTCAAAAAGGACAGATTGTGTGAGAACTCAGAAATGACAGATAGTGTGAGAACTCAGAAATGACAGATTGCGTGAGAACTCAGAAATGACAGATAGTGTGAGAACTCAGAAGTGACAGATTGTGTGAGAACTCAGAAAATGACAGATCATGAGAACTCAGAAATGACAGATAGTGTGAGAACTCAGAAATGACAGATCACGTGAGAACTCAGCAATGATAGATTGCGTGAGAACTCAGAAATGACAGATAATCTGAGAACTCAGAAACGACAACTCAGATGTCATAAATGGTAAATCGTGTGAGAACTCAGAAATGACAGATAATGTGAGAACTCAGAAAAGACAGGTCGTGTGAGAACTGGGGATGGGAGCGGGAATGGAGTGTTGATTACACAGTTGATCGATCCAGACAACCCATATCGCCGCACTTGGGATCTGGTGCTGTTCATGTTCCTCATATACTGTGCATTCGGGGTGCCCTACAAGTTAGCCTTCATACCTGACAGCACCAACCTCGGGCTTGTGGTGAGAGAGCAGGCCCACCACCCCAATTGCGGCGTCTTGTGCCTGCCGCTTTGACTGAAGGGGTATGGGTGTTTTTGCCCTCTTTAAGTTCTCCGGCCTCCCTCTCACGTGCCTCCCACCACCATGCCCGTGCAGGTGATGGACTACCTGACGGACGCTGTGTTCGTTGTGGACATGTTCCTGAACTTTGTGACGATTGCTGTGGATGCTGGAGGTCATCGGATCACTGACCACCGCCAGATTGCCATGATGTACCTCCGCTCCTGGTTCCTCCTTGACGTGGTGGCCACTTTCCCGTGGGAAACCGTGCTGGAGAGTGCAAGCGGCGCATCGGGGGTGCTCAAGCTCGGCAAGGTGAGATCAGCAGCACGGGGAAACTTTCGCTTGCCACTCCTCTTCGCCACGTGGCTACGTCACGGGGGCAAATCCACAGTGGTGCCATGTGGGAGAATATCTACTTCCCTCTCAGAGAGGCAACCTCGCCCTGTCAAGTCGCTGGGGGTGGCCGCGCGAGGTGCTGGGGGTGGCCCCGCGAGGTGCTGGGGGTGGCCGCGCGAGGTGCTGGGGTGGCCCCGCGAGGTGCTGGGGGTGGCCCCGCGAGGTGCTGGGGGTGGCCCCGCGAGGTGCTGGGGGTGGCCTCCCGCGAGGTGCTGGGGTGGCCCCGCGAGGTGCTGGGGGTGGCCGCGCGAGGTGCTGGGAGTGGCCCCGCGAGGTGCTGGGAGAGGCCCCGCGAGGTGCTGGGAGTGGCCCCGCGAGGTGCTGGGGGTGGCCCCGCGAGGTGCTGGGGGTTCTGAATAAGAAGGATGATCTGCTGGATGAGATCCCTTTCATGGCGAGTGCAGGGATTGCTGAGGTCGGGAGGGGGGTCTATTAGGTGGTGCGCTTGGCACGGCTTGGGCGGATGCTCCGGATCCTGAAGCTTGTGAGCAAGCTGGACGTGATGAAGAACATGGAGCGGAACGTCTCCTCGCCGGGGCTCCTGCGGCTCACCAAGCTTCTACTCTTCGTTCTGGTAACCACCCTTATGTCTTCCCTTCAAAGATTCTCCGCCCCACTCGCCGACCTCGGCATCTTTGTCAAGGGATCCTCCCATTCCTTCCCCTTCGGAGCGCCTCCGCCTGCACCGAGGCTCTCATGTTTGGCAAGACCTCTCCCTTTGCCGGGCACCGCGGAGGTTTGAGCTCAGAGTGCTGAGGTGCATTTGGGCAGGCGGTGGTCCACTGGTTCGCCTGCCTCGTGCACGTAGTGGCGGACATGGAAAAGGATGAGGAGGACCAACATATCTCGGTGGACTTCTGGATGATGGTGGCCGACTACCACGCCAAGGAGCTGGTGGAGAAGTACCTCGTCTGCGTGTACTGGACGTGCACCACCATGCTCGGGGAGGCCAAGAGCCCGCAAGGTGCGAAGCTGGGAGTACCGCGCTGCTCATCGACGGTGCACCAAGTCTTCGGCCCCCCTTCGTGTGCTCGCGTGTGAGTAACACCCTGTTCATGGCGACCGCAAACAGTGAACCCACCCTTCTCTCCGCGCAAGTACCCCCCTCTCATCAGTGTGAGTAAACCCTCTTTGCTCTCACCGTCTACACGATGTCTGCCCGCCAAGTGCACGCCGACCCCGTGGAACTCATGGACCCTGCCACAGACACGTCATCGGGCATGGGAGGCACCAGGCATGGTTCCCCTCCTACATAGGGCAGGTGTCCGACAGGGGTAGGGGTGGCCATGGCTGGTGCGATGCAGATTTGACAGCAACAATTATCACATTGATTGTGTTCCTCCTAGGGCAGGTGATCTACTTCAACATCTTCGGCAGCTTCGTGAGCTTGATGAACACCATGGATGCCGGGGAATCTGAATTCAAAACCAAGATGGACAAAGCGTCCTCTTACATGCGCAAGCTCAAGGTGGGGAGCATGCGCTTGGAGCTGGCCGGCGTGATTGTGTTCTTCGGATAGGGGGCGTTTCTGGCGCCGCAACGGTGTGGCATGCAGCACGCTGGTCTCTAGGGGTGGGGGCAGGGTGCAGGAGGGCAGGGTTCATCTGGAGGAAGGGAGGCCACTGTGGCTGAGCCTTGCACCGGGAGCTAGGTATAGAGTTGAAGAGTGCCCGGTCAAGAGGCGTCTCAATCCGCGCCGAAGGGGGATGCTGCGCAGAGGGTGGCTTGAAGAGTGCTCAGGTAGGGTGGCGTGTGGGAAATGGGGAGTTGAGCAGATGCCACTTCGGCTCCGGAATCGTATCCTGGAATATTTTGAAAAAATGCACGAGTACACCCTTGGTGTGACGTCGGATGTGCGCTGCACCCGACCCGGACCCCTCCCCTCCCACCTCTCCCACCCATGGCGCCTGCATCTTGCAGCCCACACTCCTGTTCAGCTGGGGGACGCACTTGTTAGTGATGACAATTATCATCGATGCTCAGCCAATGTGTGGGGCTTGCATCCGAGATGCTGACAAAGTGAGATCTTGCTTGATCGTGCTTGATCGCCAGATGTTGCTTGATCGGAGTGAGAGTCCCCTGCCGTTGACCCACGAGGACCCAGGAACTGATGCGACCTAACGGTGACCAGGATGGATCTCCCAATCGTGTTTGGTGTCAGAACCCGAGTGTCGCATGGCATCTATGGCAGGATCTGATGGCAAGGAAGCGTGGCAAGCAGGTGTTTATGGGGGAGCTGCCCTCGCACCTACGCCAGGAGATGGCTATCTTCTTGAACAAGGGCGTGCTGGATAACATTGCCATCTTCGAAGGCTGCGGCGTGCCGTTCCTCACGGCGATGCTGATGCAGCTGAAAATCTCAGTTTGCCTCTCGGGAGATGTTGTGTGTACTGAGGCGGAAATCGGCGACGAGATGTACATCATCATCAAGGGAAGGGTTTCTGTGCGTAAAGGAGACAAGCTGGTGTTTGCTCCCTCTGCTTCAATCAAACCTCGTCCCCATCGCAATGCGCGTAATTCGCAATTACTCAAAGTCGCGGGCCTGCTGGATTCATGCAGAGTTGTTTGCCTGCCGTCGTGCACGGAGGATTGGGCGTCCAGTCTGTTGCTGCTCCCTGAGATCCATTTGCATTTTGCACGGGCTGTGTTTTGATGGTCTAGATTCTCCCTTGAGTGATCTCACGGCAGGGAGTGGGAGGCGACCTGGGGTCTCTCACAGATTGGGCACCTGCACGCTGGAAGTTTCTTCGGGGAGGCGGTGCTGATCGAAGAGCACGCTCAGCGAACAGCTACCATCCGTGCTGAGAAACTCTGCATATTCTACACGATATCCAAAGCTATGTTTCAACCAATTGCAGCGTAAGCATTATGACTGCTGTCGTTGGCCACACATATTTTGAATTGTTGCTGTATCGAAGGGTAGCATGCATCATGGAGGGGGTGAGCGATGTTGTTTATAGTCATGCACCTTTGTTCACGCACGCTAACTCCGTCAGTGTGCCATCTCTATTGTTTGATTAGCGTCGCCACGACTGCCGGGCCTGGGTTGCGTGATTTAATTGATGGTATACTTGGATGTGTATATGTGTGTGCATCAGTTATGAGTAATAGATCAGCAAATGTGATGCCTGGGAGGTTTTGAATAATGGGATTGAGCGGGAAACGGTGTGTTGGGTGCAGTACATACCCAGACGATGCTGAATTGTTCAAGCAAGTCGCAAATGCACGTCGTGATGGCACAGGCTTAGTACTCGACTGAAGGAGATCAGGGGGAAAATGTTAATGTTTACATGGCCAGAAAGAAAAGGAAAGGAAAAAAGAAAAACTTGTGCTCTCCTTCGAGGCGCGTGGAGAGTTTTACATGGCCACGTCGGGCAAAGCTTCCTCAGCACGCTTTCCCTAAACCCCAAAGTTCTAGCTTATCAGATAGGCACCCAAGAAGCTTGTGCCGACTGCATCATCACACCCACGCAGTTAGCAAGGTGGAATTGGAATCCTCCCTAGTGCGGAGCCATCGTTCTGGAGTGCATCGCGCCCATTCCGCTGCTGCTACAATTTCGACAAAACGTTTCTACGATGAGGACGACCTCTCTAGTAATTTACAACCCCACAAGCGAAACTATTCAATAACTAGATTGGCACGCGAAGGGGGGTAAATTCTTCCCATTGTCTCTTTCCTTCACGCATCCTCCCGGGATCGTCATTCGATGGCCGATCGATAAGGCTCGATGACCGCCCGTTGATACTCGATGACCGCTCGATGATATTCGATGGCCGCTCGATGATATTCGATGGCCGCTCGATAGGGTTCGACGACCGCTCGATTTTGTATGATAACCGTCATGGGGGCGCGCGCACGATGGGTGGGGACAGCGATAATATATCCATAATTGAATCGAATTTTCTTATTCCAGACGTGATAAAAGTGCGGCTTTTGATTGTCAACATCTCCTGCTAATGAATTTATCGCAGGCCGCACGTGTGTATGCTAAAATTGGCTGGCTTATGCCAGCGGCGGGCTCATGCTGTTATGATGGGTAGTATATGTGTACTAGGGTACATCACGAGTCAGTACGAGAGACATACGTGTCAGAGTGACGAGTGAAAGAAACGATGACAGTCACCAACCGGAAATGGTGACAGTCACCAGCATGGCCGAATGACAGAGGTGACTGGCAGAATTGACAAAGGTGGCCGACTCAAATGTGACATTTGAATATCTGCACCTACAGCAGATCAGACTTGAGAGAATTGGCGGGAAACCATTTAGGATTCGATCAGTCGAACATAACTGGAGGGAATCGAGGAGGACCTCAGTTATACAGTCACATCAGCAGATCTGTGATTATTCAAATGAGAGACTTGGGAGGTGACAGTCAGAGACATTTAAGTACTGATGACAGATCCCAGCTGATTGGCTGTTGCAGTCAGCAAATGACTGAACACATGAAGTGGCATGGTAAGGACGAGTTACCTTAAGTAGAGAGCTGTGCAAGCTCTCGGGGTTGAGTTTAAATTTGTCGTACATTGCAGCCACCTCTGTGGCTGCTAAGTAACTTAACCAAAAGTGTAATAAAAAATATCCGTATCCGATGTTAAACCTTGGGATGTGCTTCCCAACCGAGTGCTACTAGAGCATTTCCTGTAAGTGTTAGCTTACACCGGGGTGAGCCTTGTCTAGCCTCACTCCCCCGAACAACTGGTATCAGGTAAACGCGGTTCCGTATTTCTACGCGGGCTTGTCTGTGCCACGTCTGGGCCACAGTAACGCGCATATTCAGCGCAATATTTCGTTTCGTGGCAACGAAATAAAAACACGTTCATTAGAGACCTGTGCCGATTATAATAGCTCTGTGCCGATGATATCGTCACAGTTTGGGAGCGACTCCGTCATCGGCCCATCGGCAGCGTATTTCTTGGGTGGCCGGTGTATTTCACCGACGTATTCGCCGAGTGTTTTGCTGGAAGTTCCTGCGAGTGGGTCTTACCTGCAGCATGCTTCGCGGCTTGCGTCGTATGTGCGGCGTGGAATGATCAGCGGTCGGCTGGCGAATCATGCGTTGTTCATGATTTCTTCTGCATTTGCACGTCGGCATGTGGCCCTGTTTTTATTGTCTCCGCAAGATCTGGACAGCCTTGGGCGAGTCCTTCTTTATGAGTATGGTACTGGTTCGTACGACTATGATACGATGGCGCCGCTGTTGCCCGCGCTTCAGCATCATTGTGCATCCGTGGACTTGGCTGCGCAAACTGCTAATATGGCAAAGGTAGTGGCGTGTCCACCCGTGTTTGTCGACGGGCATTGTCTGGTATGGTTTTATTCTCGGTCGTACGCTATGCTGTTGCATGCGCATCACCCGGAAGGAAGAGTTAGCTGCAGAGGCACGGCGACTGATGGCCAACAGTCGGCGGCAGCTGCGTGCCGCAAGCTACTTTGTCGGCGACAACGGCGGGCTCTCACTCACCTCATTAATGATGGTACAGCAATGACCCATTGCTGCGCTGTGTCAGCAACGGGGCACGGCACTTCTGAACTGCCAACATTTCAGTGTTTGCTTTCGCCCGATGACGAGCCCGCAGCATCGCGTGATTCTGCTTCGGATGTCGCAGCATCACCGCGGGAATTTCACCGGCACTTTGGTGACGGGTGCTCCTGCACTACCTGCTCCGAAGAGTGGGAACTTCAGCTGGATGCGGGTGCTGGTCGACGCACACTCCGGGGCTGCGCCTGGGTCTCGCTGCCCGGGCGCTGACACTGCTATAGGGTGTCGCTTTCTAAGCCACGCTGTAACCGCTCTCCGGCTTTTCTCTCCCGGCCTGGGTGGCCGTCGTGGTTCCCAGGGTGGGAGGCGTCGGCTGAAGTCGCGTCCACGTTGTTGAGTACCGTCTGGCGACGTTTCTTCCAACGTGAACGGGATGTCCTTGGACTGAACGGTGAGGTCCGGGACATCGTCGGCCTCGCCCTTGCTCCGCCGCCTTAGACCGTGCGTGCGGGAGGAGCGCTGGTCCTTGCGTCCCTTCCCTGAGCAAAACCCTGCTCCAGTGTGCCCGTCGCCTGCTCCCACATGGCCGCTATGACGTCGTCACTAGCGTCGGAGTTCTGCAGGACCTCGATCGCGTCCTCCCAGATACATTTGACCCAGGCTGCCTTCTGCTGGGGGTTGCTTTGCTGAGGACAATCTCGGGCCAGGTGGTCCTTCGACTTGCACTTCCTATACCCCGTGTAGACGGACGAGCCAGGCATCTGCCGCCCTTCCACCTCGGCAGCTCCTTGGACAACACAAAGTTGGCAATGGTTGGGGTCCGCCTCGGCGAGCACCAGCAGCTCCGCCACGACTGCCAAGGGAAACGGGGACATCTCACACGCGGCTGAGGAAGTGGGATCTTTGCGTTCCTCGAGGGTAGCCTGGCTGGCGTACCTCCTGAGGAGCTCGTCTTCCCACCCGACAGGTCCGCTGGACTGGTAGAAGTCCACTTTCCCAGCAAGCTCACTGTGGACCTTGGCGTGCAGGTCTGGCGTGAGTCCACTTAGGTATATGCCCGGTAAGCTGGCTCGGCTTACCGGTCCGGTAACGCCGTGTGCGTGCAGCATCTCCAGCAGCTCGAATGCCTCCATCAGCTCGTGGTGGAAGGTCATCGCTGTCCGGCTCGAGTTACGCCCAGTTAGCTGCCGAGTTCGGGAGAGCATGTGAGGGAGGATGGTGAGGTGCGCATCGCTAACGCAAGCTCGAGCCAGGGCTCCGAAGGATGACGTCACTTGACTTCTGCACGTCTCCAGTAGCCCACCTCGCGTCCCTCTCAGCATCGTCTGCGCCGAGCCCTCCACCCGCTCCTGGATTATGCGCTGCAGTTCTTCCTTCTCCGTGACGAGGAAGGGCTGCTCGGTGTCGCTGTCCAGCTTCCGACTGCGCATGGCTCGCTGCACTTGGTTCTCCTGGAAGTGCTGCTTGAGCTGCCGCATCAGCGTTTTGAGAGGGGCGAGCACGTGGCCCGCACGCGCTTCTCCTGAGGACGTCCGATCAGATGGGCACCGGTAGATGTCGATCTGGGCGCGGAGTTTTCGCAGCCCGTAAAGGAGCCGCTCCTCAGCTTCCTGGGCCTTGACGCGGTTTGCGTCTGAGCGTTCCTCGTCCTGCCTGAACGCCGGAGGCGGTGAAGTTCCGCCTCGTCCAGCTGGTCGGCGAGGTGCGTCATCTCCGCCACCCTCGCTGCTGCTTGGACTTGGGTCGTCAGGAGGTTCGGGTCCCAGTCCTGGAGGTGGTTTGCAAGGTGGAACCCGGATGTCGGGTAGGTCTTCCAGAGCCTGCGGCCACGGGTCCTTCGTGCACTCCTGACAGAGGGAGACCCGTGTGAGACGCTCTTGAGGTCCCAGCAGCAAGGCGTCGTACACGCTGTGCTCCGGTAGATACCTCCCGCATCTTTGGCACGGTCCGAGCTTGGGCTTCTCGTAGGGCACCGGTCCCACCAGCACGGTCACTGGCTGGGTGAGTATCCCAGTAGTGTGGTGGTGACGAGCGTGTAGCGTGTCCACCGCGATGCGCACGTACTCCCGGGCCAACCGGTTAGCTTCTGCATGCTGACCGCGCTGCACCTCCGCTGATACATACGCCCGGATGACCTGCTCCGCTCGTATTGGCAGCGACGTGTGCTCCCAGGTCCCCATGTCCGGTGGCAAAGGCTCCGCTGGGGTCGGTCGTGGCTCAGGCAGAGCTGGTTGCGGCTTCGTCGTGTCCTTGGCGTGCGAGCTCGAAGGCGGGCTCGCAGGCCCCTTCCATGTAGGGTCGAGTTGGGCCGCTGCTTTTCTGCTGTCCGCCACCGCTCATGCGTCGTCCGAGGAGAGGTTGCTATGCTCCAGTCGCACCTGGTCGTACCACATCGACAGGGAGTCCCCAGGACTCAGGTGCGTGCTTGGCGAGGTTTGCTCGATGACCTCCATTTGCTCTGCCAGCAGGGCTGCTTGGGCTTCCTCCTCCCATTCCATCATCGCGCCCCCCCCGCGCCTGCTGCCGGCTGATCTCATCACGTCGCTCCCGCGGCAGGGCCATGAAAGCTTGTGCCCTTACCGCCACGTCCGGGAAGATGGACGACGAAACGGCCACGGAGGGGGAATGAGCTGCTGCTGCGTCGGACGCGAGCTGCTGCTGCAGCTGGGCCGTGGTCGCCGCAACCAACCCGGCTTCCGCTTTCCGCAGCTCCGCAGTCGTCACTGCAGCTGCTGAAGCTTCCTCCTGTCGCAGCGCGGCTTTCGCCCATTGTCGATCTCGCTGTTTTTGTGCTCTCTCCTCTCGTCGTCGTTGCTGGTTGCGCGCCTTGCGGCTCTTGCTGCGACGAAGTCGTTTGCCGCGTCGTTTAGAACTGCTGCGGCCGCTGCTGTCGGAGTCGGAGCTGGAGTGCAACCTGCTCTTCCGGGGCGGCGGGGAGCTGTCGCTGTTGAGGAGGGAGCAGTCCGACAAGTTGTCGGACTTAGAGAAGCAGCTCGAGGTAGTTGACGGCGAGCTGGGCGTGAGGTAGGGTTCGCCGTCTTCGTAGGTCATGCACTCGAGCGGGGTGAACCGGTTCTTGATCTTGTTCACCTGCGCGCTCGGTGGGATGGCTTGCCGTGCGGTGCGGAAACTGATTCCCGCGAAGTGGCACTCCGGCACTCCTTCTGCCAGGCGGAGGAAACCCGCCTTCATTGCTCGCTTGAACTCGAGCGCGCCGACGATGTTGTACACCTCGTGGGCGGTTGATTCCGTGGCTCGTCGCCAGGTGAGCCTGCCAGAGCGCGTGCGCTGCTCGGTCTGGAACCATCTGAAGACGTCCTTGCGCTCCTTGTTCGCCATCGCCGCCACTTGCAGCCGGATGGGGCATGAGTACTGCGACATGCCACTCCCGCTGCCGTCACTCCACCCATCGTCGCCCTCCGTCCACAGCAGGAAACGTATGGCCACGCTGCGATCGCCGTCATGCTGTCGGCGAAGGCTGCCGTGGAGACGGTCCATGGAGTGCTTGATGATGAGGAGCTCGGTGCTGCTTTGGGCGCGGGCCACAGCCTGCAAGTCCTCTGGATGTGTAGCGCCCCTTGCTGGCGGGTCCCGGCGCTCACGGAGAATTGGGACAGAAGACCTGCGTGTCGCCGATGGTGCAGCTGGTGCTCTGTGGCTAGGGAGGTCCTCATCTCGAAGAGAATGTTTCTTCCGTAGGCCCTTGACCTGCTGCGAGGCGTGCTCCACATTGATGGAGCTGCTGGCTCTCCAGTGTTTCCTCTGCTGCTCGAGGGTGTTCTCGGCCCGCTGCTGCGCCCGGGGATGGTGTGGGAGAGCGGGAAACTCCGACTGATCGTGAGGGTCTCCGTGGGCTCGAGGGGCCACGTCTTGGGAGAGTCTACGTTCGGGGCGTCGACCGCGTTCGTCGCCTGCGGCGTGATGTTGCCCAACCAGTGCTCGGCTTCTGTCGGCGTCGGCGGCTTGCAGATGCTGACTGATGTCCGTCAGGAAATCTTCTTGCCTTCTGACGACATCGCCCAGGTTGTATGTGACGTTGCGCAGCTGGTAGACACCCTTGTCCTCGAGGGCCTCCATCCATGCAGCACGTTCTCGCTGATGCCGCACGTCGCCGCCGTTGACCTCGGCCTCCCTCACCATGGCTTGTCTGAGCTGGGCTTGTTGTCCCGCCAGGTCGTAGTAGACCTGTCCCCCGAGGTAGAAGGTACCCTCACTCTGACGCTGCCGCAGGTACAGAACGTCGTTCCACTCCTGCGTGAGGGCGTCGCTGGTCGCGGAGGCCATGCTGACGCCTGAGCTCAGAGAGGGGCGGTCCATAGTCGGGCCGCCACCGTACGTGTTGTGGATGTGTGAGGAGAGGTTGCTGAGCTTGCTCTCCTCCGCTCTCCTCTCAGCGGCTGGGACGGATCCTGGGTCAGAAGGGGGCGCCGAATACACACCTCGAGGGTCCATTTCCCCCGCAGGTCGTGCCGGCGGAGGTGCGGTCGTCACTCGAGGCGTTTGGCGATGCAGGGGCACTCGTAGCCGGCCGGGGGTGTCAACAGCGGGCTCCGTCCCTTCACGCCTGCTTTCCCCTGCGCCCTCGTCGGTGATTCCCCGAGTCGGCGTCGCCGTCGCTGTTGGGCATGCACGCTGCGACCATCTCGTCCTGGTCGCACTCGAACGCAGGGATGTAGGTCCCCAGGAAGTCTCTCCAGACCCAGACGCCAGTGGTCTCGTCGCCCCCAGAGTCCTCCTCGCCCTCAGAGTTCCCCTCGTCTTGGCCGCACGCGACCCCCTCCGGATCGCGGCCCTCGAGCTCCTTCTGGTGGGCAAGATGCTGTTGTACAGCTTCCGCCCAGGACTCCTGAGACGAGGTGGTCTCGGTTGTCCCGCTCCTCACTTGGGACTTGGCCCATGCTGACATCCGGGCACCCCTCCTCGAGCGCCGCTGCCGTCGTGGTGGTCGATGCGCACCGCGCTGATGTCGAGTAGGTGAGCCCGGAGAGAAGGGACACCTCCCTGTGATCGGACACCTCGTAAACAGGGGAGCCTCCCCCTCCTGTCCTCTGTGAGGAGGACAGCTCAGGCTCCCCTCCTCGTTCCATGCTCGTGACAGCGGTGGTCCCGTCGGTCTGGGCGGTGAATACCAGGAGCCCAGACTCCGACAGCTCGTCCTCGTCAGACGGTGGCGGGCTAGGTGGTGCTCCGCTGCTCCCCCCCGCTCGGTGTCTGCGGACCCGGGCGAACCCTTCTGCGCGCTCGTCGCCTCTCTTGCTCCTCACGCGAGATGGTGGGCGCGTCCAGGTCCACGTCACTCTCCGCCGTGCTGGGCGTCGTCCGGCGAGGTGGTTGCCCGGACCGAGTTGTGCCTGGAGCTGTATGAACACTGGGATCGAGCAGCGAGGGCTGCTGGGTAGCTGCGAGCAGCGCTGGTTGATGCTGATGCCCCAGCCGCGTGTGCTCCTCGGCCTCCGGCCCCCGCCGCCGCTGCTGCTGCTGAGCACGAAGTGGTTGTCCGGAGGTACGCTGCGCTAAGTGGGCAACGGGCTGGGGTTGCTGCCCGGAACGCGCGGTTCAGAGAAGAAGGCTTTCTTTTTTCGAAGCGGCCCGCATTTGGAATTTTTACTGGCCCGCTTTCGGCCAGCCCGGCCAATCTTCAAATTTGCCCGCCGCAGGCGCAAAATTTTGATTTTAAGTATGGCGAGATCATAAAAATCGCACAAATTTCACGAAAATTTCATAATCGGGACCCTTGAGAGACGGCCCGCATCCAACAATCGAGCGGCCCGCAACCGGCCCGGGCTGACTTCAAACGGCCCCGGGCCGGCCTCTCACGGTAAGCCTTCTTCCCTGGCGCGCGGTTGCTGGCGGTGGTCCGACAGTAGCTGGCGGCTGTGTGTGCGCTCCACTGAGGTTTCGAGCGCCCACCTGAGAGTCTTGCCCGAGGTTTTAGGTAGCCGTTTGCTGGCTCCGAGGCGACTGCGGAGAGCGCATACTCCCCCGAAGACTGGGGCATAAACACCACGGTGCGCCGCCAGAGCCTGCGGAGGGTGCGCCGCCGGCAGCCCGGCAGAAGCCGCGAATCTCATCGGAACATCTTCCGCTGACATCTGCGTGCGGGCGGTGCCTTGCGTAGATGGAGGAGGCGGAAAAGTCGATGTAGTCGCCAAGCTAGTCGTGGTTATGCTTGTCCGCTGAAATGCGGGAAGGCAAATCTCTGCTGCCGCTGCCACTGCACGAGTGGCGTGCCGAGCCAGATGTGTCAGGTTTTGCTGCGGCGTGAGCGCGATGGTCTCGTCGTCACCGCGGATGCATTCCGGCAGGGGAGCCCCTTGCCTTCGTGCAAGCCTTTGAGCCCTCAACGCAGCCTGAGCTGTGCTGATGAGCGGCTCCAGGCTCATTTCCGCTGCTTCGTGCTGCGGACTCGTCGCCAGTCCGCTAGATGTCGGCTCCCCCCTCCCCCCATGTCGTGCGTGGAAGCCCGCTTTAACTCAAAATTATCATGTAGAATTGCAAAAATATATGCCCTTCATCCATTTTTATCGCTTGAAATTCACCATGAAAATTTTGGGTGGAAGCGATGCGCAGCCGCCCTGACCTTCCCCTCTCCAATCGACCCAAACCAAATAATTTATCTAAAAATACAACGTAGCAGTCGAATGCCACTTTCTATTTTTGTCTATCTTTTTCGCGAGTGCACACAATTGAATGCAGATATTTCTGCATTTTCAGCGAACGGTTTAGATGAATAAAGTTACAGCCCCGAATTCTTGATAGTCAGAGCCGGCGCAGCTTATTGCGCCACATCGACAGATTTCTTGGAAATTCGATATTTTAGGCCTCTAGTCAAAAATTAATAATTGCGGATTACGGATTCGGTAGAACACTTTTGCTTCAGAGTCCTCGTACTTAACATATGACATTCTTTTATAGCCATTTCAACCGTTGTAACTTTATTGATCGGACTGTTCATTTTTGTCAAGTATGTAGCCACGTTGGAATGTTCGAAGGGTGAACGTTATCCTAGTTCCCCGACAGAGTTTCTCGCATCGAAACGATGGCAGCGCCAGGCAAATTCGGTTCTAGCTCCTAAGTTACGCGTGGACCGTCCAAAAAGTTCGCATCTGGCAATGCAGCCGAGTTTTTTGTGCAATGTAGGACAAATGATGTGGAGTCAATAAGGCCCAGTTGGCAGAAAATACTCCCCAGCGACAATACGAAGCGGTGGACGAAGGGGTGGGTTTCGAAACCCGTTTAAGAAACCCACCCTTCCGAAACTCGGTCATAGGTCCCGAGAAATTTAATCTAACCCCGCTACCATAGTGTATGCTGTTAGCAATGCCATCCCAAACACATGTGGAAATTACACGGAATCGCGTTTTTTCTTTGCACTTTATTTTGAATCGACAGAGATGCATTTCCTAAGTTACTTTACAGTACGGTAAATTTAGAGAACATACAATTTCAATTTCGCAACCCGCAAAAGAAATTGCCATTGCGGGCGGCGCGCCGCTGCAAATTGCGGTACGTTGCAGCACTGGATGGCTAGTGCGGCCCATACTGCAGCATAGGATTCCAATGGCTATGCACAGTTCGTTCTCAAGAGACTCGGTAGATATCAGAGCTGTAGGAGTCTAGATTTTGTTGTGTGGATGGGAAACTTCTAATATTCAGTATCAGGATCTGAGTACTTTGGCAGCTGCATATTAAGCAAAGACGTGGAGTTTCCTATAGGTGCCACTTACATGCCATTCATTAAAAATTAATTAATGCACATCATCGTGGATCAGCATGAAACAAACCAGGAAGATTATCGAATCTGACAACATATAGTTCATCGCATCTCATCATCTCATATTCTTGATAGCTCTATGTATTTCCACCCAGTTTCCATACACCTTCCGTCCAGTTTCCATACACTTTCGCACACAAACTCACTACCGGTATACCCAACCGTTCAGACAAAATATTTGGTACATTTCTTTAGTACTCCAGGAGGCAACCATGTAAAGCAGAATATTTGGCACACTGCTATGTGGTGAAACAAGGTCGATTTTCAATATTTGCAAAGCAATTGTGGGAGCATAGGTCCATCTGCTCAGTGTCAATGCGTGCTGCGCCCCACCTGTTGGTCCCACTGTTGACGGATGGACATTACCTTCACATACTGTGCGCGCATACTTCTATGCACACGTCACTCTTCGAAGAAATGTATGTGTGATGAAGTGAATAGCCTTAGGGCGATGCTTCGTGGCCGTGCCAACTTGGTCCTTGCACGTCTCTGGTGGCCATTGGAAGGTGGTGGGCTTCCCTTTTACTTTTTTTTCTTTTGCATTCATTCTTTTGATATTATCATACAGCCTATATTACGGTTTCCATCCGGGATCCAACGCTTGCGCTCACAAGCGCATTTTATTGTACAAGCTTGATGTCCCTCGAGCCTTCTACGCCAATGCGCTGTGTGGGGTCCAGCCATTGTGCAATCTGCTTCCTGATTGCTGCCCGAGCGTCAACCACCTGCCTCCACACCATGCACCCAGTGCAACCGCTGATCAACACATTCCATCATTCAGCAGTTGACCAATGGTTGAAGTACTCTCAAGCTCGGCATAGCGTGGCTTCCGTCTTTACTCGGCCCATCCAGCTAGCAGTAAACAAAGCGGGCACGAAGCTATGTTCTGACCACATTTGGATTCCATTGGGAGGATATTCATAGCTCATCGCTGCTCATCTGAGCACGTCTATCTCGTTTGTCTCGTTGCGCATTTTCAATTTCTCGTTTTGATGTGCGGAGTGCCCGAAGGCCGACAATCACTTCAAGCAAGTCGCGAGACAGTCACTTCAAGCGAGTCGCGAGACAGTCGCTTCAAGCGAGTTGCGAGACAGTCGCTTCAAGCGGGTCGCGAGACAGTCGCTTCAAGCGAGTCGCAAGACAATCGCTTCAAGCGGGTCGCAAGACAATCGCCTCAAGCGGGTCGCAAGACAATCGCTTCAAGCCGGTCGCAAGACAATCGCTTTCTAAGCGAGGCGTAGGCCAATCGTCCTGGGCGAGGCGCAAGACACCGCTCTGCGAGGCGCAAGACACCGCGCTCTGCCGGGCGTAAGACGGCCGCTTGCTGGCCGCAAGCCAATGGCTTGCCGGGTCGCAAGGCAACCGCTTCAAGCGGGTCGCAAGACGGTCGCTTCAAGCGGGTCGCAAGACGGTCGCTTCAAGCGAGGCGCAAGCCAATCGCTTCAAGCGAGCGCAAGACAATCGCTTCAAGCGAGTCGCAAGACAATCGCTTCAAGCGGGGCGCAAGACAATCGCTTCAAGGGGGGCGCAAGACAGTCGCTTCAAGCGGGGCGCAAGACGGCCGCTTCAAGCGGGTCGCAAGCCAATCGCTTGAAGCGAGACGCAAGCCAATCGCTTGAAGCGAGGCGCAAGCCAATCGCTTGAAGCGAGGCGCAAGCCAATCGCTTCAAGCGGGTCGCAAGACAATCGCTTCAAGCGAGTCGCAAGCCAATCGCTTCAAGCGGGTCGCAAGCCAATCGCTTCAAGCGGGTCGCAAGCCAATCGCTTCAAGCGGGTCGCAAGACAATCGCTTCAAGCGGGTCGCAAGACAATCGCTTCAAGCGGGTCGCAAGACAATCGCTTCTAGCGGGTCGCAAGCCAATCGCTTGAAGCGAGTCGCAAGCCAATCGCTTCAAGCGGGTCGCAAGCCAATCGCTTGAAGCGAGTCGCAAGCCAATCGCTTCAAGCGGGTCGCAAGCCAATCGCTTGAAGCGAGTCGCAAGCCAATCGCTTCAAGCGGGTCGCAAGCCAATCGCTTGAAGCGAGTCGCAAGCCAATCGC
>LGRX02030335.1:0-17058 GCA_001247695.2 Cymbomonas tetramitiformis
ATGAGGGTATATACATAATGGATATATATACGCGATAAAGTCACAGAATCACACAGTGCCGGGTGCTCGGAAACGGAATAGCATTAAACTGGGAAGGCGGGCATACGGACTGTCTAACTAGAGAAGGCTAACGTGACGGAGACACGGTCACGAGTGACACATGCCACACACAGTGAGGGGTGAAGCAAGGAGAAGCAGGCCCCCATACAGTGGGGGGGACGGAAATCGGCTTCCCCGTGACAACCACGAAATTTCGATTTTTCGTGGTTGAGTTCGACTTTTCGTGGTTGAACTCAACCACGATCTCAACCACGGTCTCAACCACGGTATGTCATCACGGAATACTAATATCACCTGATTTACTAACAGGGTGGATATATTACATCATTTCATTTTTTGAGCATTCATACACGAAGGATATAGATGTCGATGATGACTCGGATATTCAGTCTTACGGGTTTGAGGGTAATAATTTTTCATCCTCGCCTCCAGATTTTAATTATATGATCTGTCCGAGCGTTCATCCGCGCAGATTTTAATCATATGATCAGTCCGAGCGTTGCTGACGCTTGTGAGATTGACACATCTGTATTTCGTTTCACATCGACCGTGTTTTGCTCTCATTCTGCACCACAACTCCTTGCATACAGGTACGCGCAGGTATACGTCTCACCGGGCGGAAACTAGAATGTTGCTATGCAAACCGTAGCAGAACCTGTGCGTATGCAAGCTCGATTAGCTCCGGACTTAGCAGTGTTCACTTTACAGTATAACGTCTTCATGTTTATGTGTATATTTATACCAACAAGACGTGACTGGCATTGTTAACCCTCTGGAAATTATTTATTATACTTATGCCATCCATACGCGCTGGTATATATCGCGGCACATATTTTAGCATCGTGTCTGTGGCACTCATCGCCTGTATATTTATAATGTCTGATTGGGTTCCGCATAAACAACGTGCACCCAAGCGGCGTTACGATGATTTACATCAGGGAGGAAGAAGAAATGGAACTCAATATAGTCAGGTATAAGACTTTTCGACGACTGTTCTTATTATACCGTGCTGGGATGCCCATCATACATGTACCATTTATGTCACGCTGTATAATTCTATTTCGTGATTTGCTGAAGCCCTATATATCCAGCGAGGGCGCATCTCTATAATCATCACGATGTCAGCAGATGTCGAATTCGCTTTTTCGACATCTCGGTTACACGAGCCCGTCAGTCGAGTCGATCTGTGAATTTCCCAAATTAATTTTTCAATTCTACATCTCGGCTGCATCTGGATGACGATGGCTGACGAACTCGACAAAATGAGTTCAACCACGAAATCTCGACCGAGCCCCCGTGGTCGAGATTTTCGTGGTTGGTTCAACCACGGTCCAAAAGTGTCTCACGTAACGAGACACGTCGGCGGCTCACACGCTGTCGCAGACCGTGTACAAAATATTCCTTCGCTAACCAAGGTTTGTCGAACTCAACCACGAAACTCGAGACCATGGTCGAGTGAGACCGTGGTTGAACTCAACCACAGTCTCAACCACGAAATTTTGGGTCTCACGATCAAAAAACCGAACCGAAGCGTCCGATCGAAAATTCTTTCCATCGTGTCCGCGAAACGCAGTGATGACACCTTGGTTTAAACCACGGTTGCCATTTCGTGGTTTAATCCTTGAACTTCTCATTACGAGCTGCATTCCATTCTTGTCGTGTCGCGTTGCATGCTACAGAGGCCTGGTTGCATGTTACCAATGGGTGGTTGCATGCTGCAGAGGCCTGGTTGCATGCTGCGTATGCCTGGTCGCATGCTACAGATGCTAGGTTGCATGCTACAGAGACCAGGTTGCATGCTACAGATGCCTGGTTGCATGCTACAGATGCCCGGTTGCATGCTACAGATGTCAGGTTGCATGCTACAGAGGCCAGGTTGCATGCTACAGAGGCCAGGTTGCATGCTACAGATGTCTGGTTGCATGCTACAGAGGCCAGGTTACATGCTACAGAGGCCAGGTTGCATGCTACAGATGCCAGGTTGCATGCTACAGAGGCCAGGTTGCATGCCTGGTTGCATGCCAGGTTGCATGCCAGGCTGCATGCCAGGTCGCATGCTGGTGACGGGTGGTTGCATGCTGCAAGGGCCTTGTTGCATGCCGGTCACAGCTGTATGACACATTTCACGGGGAAGCCGATTTCCCCCCCACTGTATGGGGGCCTGCTTCTCCTAGTATCACCCCTTGCTGCGTGTGTTACTGGTCGTGTGTCACCGTATGCCACTCACCTGCTAGAAAGCTCACTCCCGTAATCCTTCTATCAGCAGGGCACATAATTATCTTATGGGGATTGGCCGGCCCGGGGCCGAGAGCAGCGCCCAAAAAGAGCTCCGGGCCGAAAGCGGGCCGGTCGGTTTTTCATCCTTAAGTATGGAAAACATTTGAAAATTAGCAAAAACACGTGTTTTTTCTTGATTCCGGGCCGAGAGTCATTCTAGGAAGATATGTGCCCTGTCTATCAGCTTTGTTATCACCGGTTTCCCCAGCACTGCTTTCTGAGTCCCTGTTGCAGTGAAACTGTTATATATCTTCACAAATATATATACCCATTTTCACTTGTTCTATCAGGTTATCGGTCCCACTTCACGTGAGTGGTGATTCCGGTTGGTTCGGCTCGCTTCGGTTCGTCCGATTCTACAAACCGTCAACACCGTTTTTTTTACCGTCAACATCGCAGCATAATTTAACTGCGAACCGTACCAGCGGCAATTTTTCCGTCTCCGTTCCCTTTGCCGCTTCCGTTAACCGTGGTTTGCCCTACCGACTGTGACTGGGAATCCACGCACCGTTTCCGTCAGCTGATGACATCGCAGCTATCGCAGCTTGATCTGCACCGTAAAAAGCGGCAAATCCCTTTCCGTCTCCGTTCTTTTTGCCGCTTCCGTCTTTCGTGGCTTGCCTACCGACTGTGGCTGGTATCCCGCGCACCGTCTCCGTCAGCTTTCGTGCATTCTGGTGCACTCCGTCATTTTTTTAAAAGCGTCCTTCTACACTCTGACCAGCAGCGCCTCTGCTGCCGGGGAACCGCTTTACCGTACGGCATTTTTGACGTCACCACCGTTTTCCTCGTCAAAAACTGCCCCAATTTGACCTTTCGATCGTTCAATTCGCTTGATTTTTCGAGAAGATACCTTTTCGCTTGGGAACCCTATCTTGGGGTTCGCAGAATTCTGCAGACAGCTGGCTGGAACTGCCATGTCCACAAAACGTCAGCGTGCGCGTATGGCCGCTGTTCGTTCAGCGTTCGTTGCTCTCTCTCCGAGTGCATCGACATCCTTTTACCGCTGGTTATGTTCTGGTGGTGCCTGGTGGTGCTTGCGCACCAGGCACCAATCACAACGACAACATCCTACTGGACGACAACGACGAGACCAATGACTTCCACGACTTCGTCTCGCCACTTCCCTCACCTTCGCCTTATGCCCCCAGTGGTCGCCATCTGGTGGTGTCTGGTGATGCTATCACGACCGCTTCCCCCCTCTCCATCGTCCCTTTCGAGTTCCTCCCCATGACCTCGATCACGTTCCCTCACCGCATTTTCCACCTTCCACCTCCCTATCCCCTCTTCAGCGACGCATTCGCTCTGGTGGTGCCAGGCCGCTTTTGGCTTTGGCACCGCGTGGGCATTGGCTGATTCGTCGTTTTCGTGGCGCTCGAGGACTTCTGCAATCGAGAACTCCGCCGCCGCCATTCCGCAATCACGTCGCGGCTTGTAGATGCTTGCCCTTGTGTGCTAGGATTTTAGGCAACGCCCCATGCACGGATGTGCTTCTAGTTGGGTTGAGAAAGGCCCCTTAGGCCTAAACATTCTAGTAACATTGGGTTAGGATTTAGGGTTTGCCTGCTTCGGGATGACCACTCACACCTTCGGGGTGAGGTGGTGTCACGGGGAAGCCGATTTCCCACCCACTGTATGGGGGCCTGCTTCTCCTAGTATCACCCCTTGCTGCGTGTGTCACTGGTCGTGTGTCACCGTATGACACTCACCTGCTAGAAAGCTCACTCCCGTAATCCTTCTATCAGCTTTGTTGTCACCGGTTTTCCCAGCACTGCTTTCTGAGTCCCTGTTGCAGTGAAACTGTTATATATCTTCACAAATATATATACCCATTTTCACCTGTTCAATCAACATTCGCGAATAATGGGGAAGAAATAATTGATGACAAGGCAGATTTCAGGAGAAGATCTGCAATGACAATAATTATATTGAGGATCTGGTGGATTCCAGAAGATCTGCAATGGCAATACAAGAGTATCATGATCTGCCTGATGATTGGTGGAGGAGTACCAGAATCAGGCATATATGTGCACGTGATTGGTCGATGGCAGATGTCACGACAGGAATCCTGCTAGTGATTGTTAGAGAGCGACATGTTGAAAGGGAAGCTTGGAAAAGTGGACTTCACTTAGTGTTGATCAAGAGAAATTAAGGACAAGTTTTACATGTTAGTGTTAGGCTGTATGCCAAGACTGAACATAGGGATATAGATGTTATGGGTTTGCGACCATACATTATATCGAAAAGTGATAGTATTGCTAGGCTGCGTAGCCAGTATATGTCATGCAAATAAACAGTGGAATATAAGGCTAGAAGCCTATGTGATACACCAAAAACAATAGAAATAATAATAATAATAATAAAACATTTACGCTAGCAAAGGGGACAAAGTCCTGAGAGTGCGGTATCCCTGCAAAGCAGGCACGCACCGCACTCGCAATTCAATCGAAGACCAGTCACACCTCAGTCGCACCCCAGTCGCACCTCAGTAGCAAATCAGTCGCACCTCAGTAGCAAATCGGTCGCTCCTCAGTTGCGCAGTGTTCGCACCTCAGCCGCACCTCATTCGTGTTCTAGTCTCAACTCAGTCGCACCTCAGTCGCACCCCAGTCGCACCTCAGTAGCAAATCAGTCGCACCTCAGTTGCGCAGTGGTCGCACCGCAGTCGCATCTCAGTCGCGCGTCAGCCGCACCTCATTCGCGTCCTACTCTCGACTCAGTCGCGTCCCAGTCGCAACCCAGTCGCACATCAGTCGCACCAAGGTCGCACCTCAGTCGCAACCCAATCGTATCTCAGCCGCAACTCAGTTGCTTCGCAATCTCAGCTCAGTCGCACTTCAGTCGCACCCCAGTTGCGCCTCAGTCGCTCCTTAGCCGCACCTCGGTCGCGTCCCAATCTCAACTCAGTCGCACCCCAGCCACACCTCAGTCGCGTCCCAATCTCAACTCAGTCACATCCCTGCCGCACCTCGGTGGCCACACATCAATCGCGCCTCAGTCGAACCTCAGTCGCAACCCAGTCGTACCTAGCAGTCGCGATCCAGTCGCACCTCAGCCGCAGCTCGACCGCACCTCAGTCGCACCTTGGTCGCACCTCGGCCGCACCTCAGTTGCGCAGTGGTCGCACCTCAGCCGCACCTAAGCCGCACCTCAGCCGCACCTCATTCGCGTGCCAATCTCGACTCAGTCGCAGCACCTCGCCAAAAGACCTCGCCTGCACCTCGCGCACCCTCGCACCTCAGTCGCAATCCAGTCGCACCCTATAGCCGCACCTTAGTCGCACCTCAGCCGCACCTCATTCGCGTCCTAATCTCAACGCTCAGTTGCACCGCAGTCGTATGATCGCAGCCGGATCGCACCTCAGTCGAAACCGAATCGCACTCACGGGAGAGCCGATCTCCCCCCACTGTATGGGGGGGGCCTGCTTCTCCTTCTGTCACCCCTCGCCGTGTGTGTGTCACCTGTCACAGTGCCTCTGCTCCGTGCTTCACTAGATAGCCCGTAAATGCCTATGCTGGACTTCGGGTTTAGGCTTAGTTATTATGGGCTCTGACTAGCCCCTAGCCTGACCCTGCTTCCGTATCGTGTCCGTGACATCCTAGCACTGTACTGTACAGTAGTACAGTACAGTAGTACAGTCTTGCTTCACTGTCTGGGTTTCCGAGAGCATAAAGCCTCGGCCAGACACTGTTTATGTGATTATCAGTTTGATGCTCAGCGAGCTTAGCCGGACAGCGGATCTGTCTTCCTCGCAGGTTATGGCCCGCACCGGCTTTCCGGTGATTCTGATGATGGCACAGCGCCTTGCTGTTGCCATGTTCGGCTAAGTAGGACGTAGGAGGGGTTGAGCGCCCACTTGGGCGGTGGTGTATCGTTCTCGCGGTATGGCCTTTTAGCATGGCAGTGATGGCGGCACACGTTGTGCTCGCCTTCGCTGCGCAGGAGATCGGCGGTTGACGGATTGTTTTTTTTTACGGCAGTATCGTCGCAGCGAGGGTTTATTTGCATCGTGCGCCACTGGCCCTGGCGAGGTCGCTCCACACGTTGTACATTTTGGCCGCTCTCATTTTTCCGCTCACGACCTGTGGGTTTCGATCTATTGCGCTGAGGCTTCTACGGATTATCTGGCCGCCGTGACAATTTTATACCACCACCCTTGATTAGCTCAACTCTCTCCACTGTCTCTCCATCATGGTTGCTACAGCAATAGAGTGACGCGGTCTCGCGTCCGTAGATTAGAGACGATTTTTGATGACGTGGGTGCGCAGCACGCTGCTACACCGCACACACCGCAGCTGCCAGCTCCGACCACCGCAGCTGCGAGAGAGGTTCTTGACAAATGTCAGCAGCTTGCTCGCGAAAATTTTGACAGGAGGGTTGCCAAGATCGTTGCCACGAAAATACTTGGGGACAAATCAGAACGCTTCGCTGGAACGGAAACCGACGCAGTCGACATTTTTTCGCAGCTCATGCATGAGTTGCGCACGCAATTCCTGCTCCAGTCACAAGCGTTTGCTCCCCTCTTTGACCTGACTGACATGACTGTTGCGGCTAGGCATGAGGGCAACGAGTTGCTGCTCTCGGCTCTGACGTTTCTGGCTCGCCCTGGCTCGCCTGCTCGTGACTGGCTTGAGGCCTCTGGGTCTGATGTTCCTGGAGATGGCAAGCGTGCTGCCCTTGAGGTGGTACGCATGCTCCAGGAACGCTCAGAGCCCTTTGACTCTTTTGAGTCGCTGCTGGCGGTTCGCATCCCCAGCAGCGAGGATCCTGACCGTGGCATCCGTGAGTTCAATGGCCTGTTGCGGGACGTTCAGCGTTCCCACAACTTGCCAGAGGACGCGGTGAAGCGGCAGTTTCTAAAGGCTCTCGGCAATTTGGCGTTGTACCGTGACTTGGCTAATTCCTTGGCTCGAGCTGACCAGCGGCAGGGCGTGTCTCTCTTGACTATTCAGGCTCGTGTGCGGGAGCAGTTCCGCCACGGCCTGAAAGTCTCTGACGCCCCTGTCTCTGCTCTGTCATTCGGCGATGGCGCGTCTGACCTGGCTGCGGCGTTGTCCAGTCTGCAGAAGCAGCTGGAGCGCATGCAGCAGGACATTCGTGACCTAAAGCGGCAGAAGCGGGAAGGGGCACCGCCTGCGGGCAAGCACCTTACCCGCTCTGCTGCTAAGCATCATCGTGCTGGTGTTAAGCCACTTGGCACCGCTCCTCCTGTCTCGTTTGACAAGAAGAGCGGTGCCTTCGTGCCTCACTGCAGAAATGCGGAGTGTGCACAAAGTGGTTTGAAACACTGGCATGCTGAATGCCCCAACGGTGGTCCTCAGTCTGCCCACTACTGTGGTGCAGTTGAGGACTATGAGACTGACTGCCTGGCTGTTCGTTTCCAGCGTTTCTATGACGCTGGGGATGAACATGCCTTCGAGTCGCTCTGCACGATGGAAGGTCGCCCAGAGGTGGTCGAGCTGTCGGCGCATTCTTTTGTGACGGCTGAGCCCACGTCTCTGCGGCACTTTCAGGATGCGGCGGCTTCCGCTAAGGATGCGGCGGCTGACGATGACGGCATGGCTCAGTTTGGTCTGGCCACATTCCACTCGGATGCACGGGGCTCGATTCCGCCACCGCCTGCGGTTCGGCATCCCTCTGCACTCGTGGCTGGTGGTGTGCCTGCGGCTCATGACCCGCCGGTGGTTGTCCCTGGCTCTCTCGGCTTGCCTGGCTCTGTCCCGTCACTCCAGCTCGGCGACTCTGCACCGGCTCCGCTGTTTGCTGGCATGAGGATTGAGACTTCTGACATTGGCTCTGAAGGCTCTGACAATGACCACGGCTCTGACAATGACTCTGACGGCGGGCAGCGAGTGGCTTTTGGCTCCTTCGGCGCTCTTGAGCATGCCTCTGACGGGGGAGCATCGCCAGCGGCCGGTGGCAGTCTGACTCCGATGTACCGTCCCCGGACTCCGCCGAGCTTTCTCCGGTGTGCATTGATGGCTTCCGTGCTTTGCTGTTCTCTGCTGGCTAGCGCTACGGCATCTCTGGTTGCCGTGGGCGGTGGTGACAGGGGCCTGGTTGAGCCCGGAGCCACCGCCCGTCGGTCTACTGGAGATCTCTTTGCTTCGGATCCACCACTTGGTGCTGCAGGCATCCGTGATTGGCCGCCAGATGATCGGGTTCCTTTGACTCCTACTTCAATGCTCAAACCGCCGTGGGATTCTGCTTGTTTAAGTTCTTCGGTTGCTTTACTTTCTGCTGTGGATCCACCTTACCCACTTGGGTCTGGTGGTGCTCAATCTGACACAGGCAGCTTACAATTTACTTCGGGGTTCCTCTGTGCTTGCATCCCGACCGCTGAACTCAGCCCTGCTGACCAGCCTCAAAGTGGCTGAGTTTGCTTCGATTGTCCTGGCAGCTTGATTAGCTTTAGCCCAGTAGTGGGATGACCGGGTCAAGACCCCGGCACCCAGCTAGAAGTGATCGGTTTCCACCGAAGTGAATGTTAGGTGTTTGTTTGTTATCTCGTGGCTATATTATCCTGTACCTGCTTTGCTAGGCAGTCACACCCACGGGTGGTGTGCTGGACTTCGGGTTTAGGCTTAGTTATTATGGGCTCTGACTAGCCCCTAGCCTGACCCTGCTTCCGTATCGTGTCCGTGACATCCTAGCACTGTACTGTACAGTAGTACGGTACAGTAGTACAGTCTTGCTTTACTGTCTGGGTTTCCGAGAGCATAAAGCCTCGGCCAGACACTGTTTATGTGATTATCAGTTTGATGCTCAGCGAGCTTAGCCGGACAGCGGATCTGTCTTTCTCGCAGCCTATCTTGTTTCAGTTTATGTTATCACGAGCATCCGGCACTGCGTTTTTCTGCGTCCGTTGTATATATATATCACTTATATATATATCCCCTCATTGTCCATTTCGTGAGGTTATCGACCCACATCACGCTGAGTGGTGTTCGTGTTTTCAATTTGCTCGCTTCGGTTCCGTTTGCCGATTCTAGCTCCGTTTATTAATCCGTTACTCCGTTATCTCCGTTACATCCGTCTTTATCCGTATTGCCGTTTCCGTTGCCTTCCTACCGTTTGTGATTGGAAAACTTCGTCACCGTATTTTTATTTACCGTTACTCCGTGTTTTAACTCTGGACCCGTACTTCTTGCCCGTCATGTCTTCAAATCGCCAGACCAGTCTCGCAGAATCTCTGCGGAATGCTCGCGCCGCTCTGGCACACCGTCATCAACCCCTCCGTCAAATTCACACTCCTCCACGCCTGGTGCTTCTCGCGTGCGTAGGATTGTCACAACCGCTTCGTTGCGTTCTCGGCCGTCGTCCTTGCGCGCTTCCCCATCACCCTCCGATTTCTTCAATGACCCGCCTGTTCTCCCCTCCACTCCAGTTGAGGAAGGGAGGGAGGATGAGTATCTGGAGCAACTCTCGTATGCCTTCACGTATTCCACCGACGTCGTGACCATCTTAAGTCCTGGTGGCTACAATCCGAAGAATGGTTTTACGCTGGACGACGAGACTGCCGATACGGACTTTGCGGCTCTGCTTTCTGCTTTGCGCCACGTCTTGTACCCCATCTCCTTCTCCGAGTTCTCCAAGATTCTCGACCTCGAGCACGACTACGATTTTTATCATGTTGTCCTCAACGAGATCGTCTTCACCGTCTTACCCGTGGTTCTACGTGGTACGGCTTTGGCCCTCTACACCGAGGCGGCTCTTTCTCACCCTGGTGACGGCCGGTACATTCTTCAGCGCCTTCGCTATGAGGTTGAGGGCGTGCCGGACTCCGACACCGACCGTTTCTGGGAGAAGATGCGGGCCACCATCATCGACGAGAACACTGACCCCGCTCCGCAGCTCACCACCATCCGTACTCTTGGCGACAAGCACGCCCGCCTCAACGCTGACTACTCCGAGGCGAAGCGCGTGAAAGATCTTTGGCACATCCTTGCCACCTCCGCCAAGAGTTCTCCGTTCGTCACCCCGTTGTACGTTAACGTCATCCGTGACCTCCGTAGTGGTACGTCTTTTTCATTCTCCACTTTGTGCCTCCGTATTCGCACAGTGTGGAGGGAAGAAAAGGCGTTTGCCACCCCTGCCGTAAGCACCGCTCCGCCTGAAAGCGATGGCGGCTGGAAGAAAACCCCGACTTTCAACGCCATGTCCTACGACCGCAAGCCTCCCCACACCGTCAAGTTGGACGGTGAGTGGCGGGCGGAACCGTCTCACGCACTCATCCTGCGCTGGAAGGGTGCGGGATTCCCGTGCATTCTTTGTTTCCGCCTGTGGGGGCTCACCGATTCGCGCCCCGACACGAACAACATCTGCCCATTCACGTGCAGGGAGGCTTACAACCCCTCGCGCGTCCCACAACTTGCACCTCCGGCGGGTACGCGGCCGCAGCCGCAGGAGTTTGCTGCCGCGCTCGCTTCGCTGCAGGGGGCTGGTGGTGCCGCCGCGCATTCTCTGGTGGTGCCACCCGAGACCTCTGCATCGCCGGCGTCACCCTCTGCATTCACGTTCATCGTCCCTGACCCACCTCCGCATGTTCCGCCTTCCGCCGAGGCGGAAACTCATCAGCAACCCGTACCTGCTGTACGGCCTGTCGATGGCGGCTCCGTGGACTCACCGCAGCTCGACGAGGCCGTTGACCCCGAGCCCGTCTCCATGCTTGGTTTCACTAAGGCGGACGATGATTGGCCTGCCTTTCGCGAGACCCCGTGGATCCCGCCCTTCCAGGGCGGGCGCTCAACCGACAGCACTGTTTGAGAACCAAAGCTAGACTCCGATGTAGCCCCTAAGTGGTACCTCTGCTTTTTCTTTAGCAGTTAGCCGGGCTGGTATAGCCCCTTGTGCTTGGACATGGGTAACATTGAGTTTAGGTTTAGGGTTCTTCCTCTCGGGATGGCCACTCACACCTTCGGGGTGCGGTGGTGTCACGGGAGAGCCGATCTCCCCCCACTGTATGGGGGGGGGCTGCTTCTCCTTCTGTCACCCCTCGCCGTGTGTCGTGTGTGTCACCTGTCACAGTGCCTCTGCTCCGTGCTTCACTAGATAGCCCGTAAATGCCTATCTTGTTTCAGTTTATGTTATCACGAGCATCCGGCACTGCGTTTTTCTGCGTCCGTTGTATATATATATCACTTATATATATATATATCCCCTCATTGTCCATTTCGTGACGCACCTCACTCGCACCTCAGTTGCGCAGTGGTCGCACCTCGGTCGCACCTCGACGGCACCTCATTCGCGTCCTAAGCTCGACTCAAGTGATAATCGGGGTTATGGTGAAATCCCATTGTACAATACGCTTTACGCGTAAATCTCAAATGGCCTTAAACACGTAAATTACGCGTAAATTACGTTGAGGGGGGTCGCGTTTATAGAAACATAGGTACATATCGCTTGGTAGTTTATAAAGAATGCCAAAGAGAACTATATTTTATTCAACAAGTTGTACAATCAATGCATTTTGAATCTTAGGTGGGCTGATTTCAAGCAGCATGTCTTACCTGATTTCAATATGATATACGATTCCGTGTCAAGAGATCATTTAACTTCAAATACACGTAGGTACGCTTTAAGTGAGAATGTTCTTTGACATCTCTTTGTATCAGATATATTCTTGAGCTACCATATCAATCTTATATTCATGCCCTTCCACTTCACGTAAATCGGGATACGCTATAAAGCGCGGGGCGACTTTTACGATTCGCACATGAGCTGTGGTTTGCGGCGAGCACAAAGGATTGAAAATTTTGTGGGCCCTTGGGACAGGTCCACGATAATGAGGATGATCCCATTTAAAAATATCGATATGATATGATTCATCAGCTTCGCGTATAAACAAATTTCCAAAGCGAACGTACAAAACAAATGACGGTTCAGTATTGTTGTCCGTATCCAGCTTTGTCAATTCGCCCGTGGTACTGTGCCTTGGACTTCTTTGCGCGTTTGTTGGGGGGAGGTTGAGTGAAATCATCGTCGGCGTCCGCGCCATCGGACTCGGCTACTTCTTCCTTTTCGCTAAGGGGAGGAGCTTTCGTGGGTGATTTGCTTGCGGTGTCGTCGCTCGTGTCTTTTGGCGGGGGGTTTTGGGAGGTGAGCAATTGCTCGACTAGTTTCCTTGCACCTTGCGCCGTATTTCCATCCGTGAGTTGAGCTTCCAAGGTCGATAATATATGCTCTATCGTGTCGCCCATGGCTGCCAGCGTTGGAACTGGAGGCTTCCAGCGTTCAAAATTTTGAAATTTGCAGTTCTTGAAGAGCAGCAGGGTTCTGGAAGAGCAGGGTTCTGGAAGAGCGCTGGGTCGAGGTTGTCGAAATTTCGCTATCTCATTTCTGCGTGGGGAAGACCGGAAATTTTCGACATCTGGGTTTTTCGATTTCTCATCTGTCATACTTTTGGCCAAAACGCTGTGAACTTTCACTATGAAAGTTCATAGCATTCTCATTTTTGTCTCACGTAAGGGGCCACGTCGAAAAACAGGCTGTCACCGACGTGGAGACAATATTCCTTTTTGAGAATGCATTCTCAGAAGTTCACAACGTTTTTCCAGGAAATGTTCTCATTTGGGACCGGCCGGTCCCAAATCTCATTAATGGGAATCGCAGACGATTAGGAATTTTGGGACCGGTGCGGTGTCATACACGATACAGTGGAGTACAGCGGTGTACACCGTACACGACGTGAACGAATAATCACAGCAAGTCTATCGCGAGAGAGTCGTGTCACTGTTCACTGTAGGAACCTAGCAGCACTCCAGAACACCGTTGCGGGACGCAGAGTGCACACCGTAGACCGCTGCAGAACGTTGCAGAAAATTAATAATTTATGATCTCGCCTATCATTTCCATGGGAAACAATCGATCGAGCCTGCTGTGTGCAACAAAGATATCGTGATCACTTTCTCATGAAGGTTATTGGGGCAAATTGACGTGGATGCAAATTGACTTGTCCTATCCTTCATTGGCACAGGATGGCAGTCATGCCTCATGAAAGACAGGAACGATATCGATGACCGTCATGGCCACTTCTGGAAGTCCTCGATGCTCTACCTCGACAATACAGTCAAGAGACATGACACGATACTTCGACAGAAAATGCCATGACGATTTACAAGTAAATAAAATTCCTGAAGAAAAGTATGAGAATTCCACGTCAATTTGCTAGCTCAATGAGTGTTTCTGTTCATCTGAACTCGCAACTCGCAAGTGCATCATTCGATTATCTGTCGAATACGCGAGGTCCAAATATGTCTTTCGTGTGCTTACCGCCGCCAGAATACCACAACACCGCTGCCGAACGCGGTGGAAAACATGCCTCAGTGTTTCATCCTGTTTTGCGCAAACTAACTGAAGCTCGATGGGTGGGAATCTTGTGTACGACGAGCAAGACCCGAAGGTGGTTGTCGCGTATTTGCATCCGTCGTGGAAAGGGTTTACGACGTCAATTTCTCGGCATGCATTCGACGGGATCTTCGACATTGATCCAATCTCTCAACGTCCAAAAGGTTTCCCTTTGGAAAGCTCTAAGCTGGACACAGCCAGGGGCAAATACAACAACGTCCTCATTCGCTTCATTGTAGACCAGGTGAACGCGCTTACCTTAGAACACTACCTTCGGGCGGCGAATACAAGATATGTGAGTTGGGGGAGATCGCCTTCCTTCGTTTTGCAGCTTTGAGCCTCGCGGAGTGTTAGCATAAGTGGTAAAAGCATAGTATTGCCGGCATGGGTCACGGGGGCAGAATGTTAGTGACGTGTCAGTGCCATTGCACCGTTTGGAGTTTCGAAACTCATAGCATCGCCCAAGTTGATTAGGTCAGGGCTCGCAAACCAGATACATTTGTCGACGCAGCATGATGCCATCTAGGAGTTGCAAAGATGCTAGAACCATTTCAGGAATATCGTTGAACAGCCGTGGATAGCTATAGACTATTCGACTATAGGCTTTAGGCGGAAAATTTGAAGTTGCCTGCTCATATGCAAAGGCTGTTTTGTATTAGCGTAGTGCTTTGCAGCCACAGCGAGCGCCAATGTCACCCGCAGCCCACATCAGAGTGGCAAACTCATCCGTAGGCACAGCAGGTGGCAAGTTAAGTTAAGTCGGCCACATGAACTAGGCGCACCTGTATGTTATGATGAGGACACCAACCGAAGTTGTGTTTGCCAAGGAACACACAAGTAAAAAGTCCGTTTTGCTACATTTAGGCCTGTAAGAAAAGTACACGTGAGAAGTACCGAGCAGCGATACGCTGTTGTTTATAACGGCGAGGGCGCACGGAACTGCTGGGAACAGGACCGCACAGTTCGGCATTCAGGTGTGCTTTTAGTCTCGAAATGAGTTGTTCGGCCAACCAAACTTGCTCGTAGTGATTGAGCCCATGTTTATGATTGGAGCCTATCACTTGTGTGGTGTGGCAAGTGCATTATGTTATTCAGGCTTCGTGGGGCACGTGGGTCCATTCCGCACCTGGCGTGTGCTCCTGGAAGCGGGGGACCTCCGGAACCGAGGTTGCTATGGATTGTGTGCGCATCAGGTCGTGGAGAGATTTTGCACCTGGCTGCAAGTTTCAATTGTGACCATCAGGCTTGTGTGTGTTGGATTGCATGAGTAGTGGGACACCAGACTTTGATTGTCATACTCTCAATTTGGTGGTTAGGCCTTCAGGTGCACCTCATAGTTTTCACTGTGTAACACGTTGTCGCGGCCCTCTTTGCCCCTCATAGTCTTTACTGTGCTGAGGTGGAGGGCAATGGAGCACACACGGCAGGGCGAGTACTGAGTACCAGGGCAACGAGCACACACGGTACGGCGAGTGTTAAGGTTGAGTGAAATGGAGCACGCACGGCAAGGCGAGTGCTGAGGTGGAGGGCAAACGAGCACACACGGCACGGCGAGTGCTGAGGTGGATTGCAATGGAGCACACACGGCAGGGCGAGTGCTGAGGTGGAGGGCAGTGGAGCACACCCACGGCACGGCGAGTGCTGCGTACCAGGGCTCGGCGGAGCACACACGGCTCGGCGAGTCTTAAGGTGGAGTGAAATGGAGCACGCACGGCAGGGCGAATGCTGAGGTGGAGGGCAATAAAGCACACACGGCAGGGCGAGTGCTGAGGTGGAGGGCAATGGAGCAAGCACGGCATGGCGAGTGCTGAAGTGGAGGGCAATGCAACACGCACGTCACAGCGAGTGCTGAGGTGTAGGGCAATGCAGCACGCGCGGCACGGCGCGTGCTGAGGTGGCGGGCAATCGAGCACACACGGCACGGCGAGTGCCGAGGTGGGGGGTAATGCAGCACGCACGGCAGGGCGAGTGCTTAGGTGGAGGGCAATGGAGCACGCACGGCAGGAGGAGTGCTGAGGTGGAGGGCGATGGAGCACGCACGGCAGTGCAAATGCTGAGGTGGCGGGCTATAAAGCACGCACGGCAGGGGGAGTGCTGAGGTGGAGGTTAATGCAACACGCACGGCAGGGTGAGTGCTCAAAAATAACTCAAGCTGGAGCTTCGTTTCCCTTTGCTCCCGCACTCGCTCTAGGGTCACGGGTCATGTAGAGATAATCAAACCAAGCATGCCACTCTGGTTTTTGCAACCAAATCACGCGTTTCGCGGTGGCGAACTTGCGCTCAAGGATGCGAAAGCCACGACCAGGAGGAAGATCGAGAACGGACTGGCGCCACCAATCAGCGATGCTCCCATTGTTCACATGAGCCACATACCGGAAGGTTTCTCCCTCCAAATGTTTTAATTTTGCGGAGTGTTCGCATCTTGGGTATGGGAATCCCGCTAGGGCATGCACAGTACCACATACCTGGCGTTCAGGCACACCGAAAAGTCCTTCCCATGGCGCTTTCGTAGTGCATGGCGTCCAACTCTCAGGAGTGAAGAAGGGTTGCGTCAATGCCGTTGATACTCGCACGCTCTTCCCACGTTTACCCTTATGCATGGCTTCACTATACCTCCTCGACCCCAAACACCCAAACACCGATTAGCCTATATGTCTTTCATGCGTTCATCACATTTTCATCACACTTTCATGCTTTCACAAAATAGAATTACAAAGAGAAAAACGGCCGGAGATCTTTGCCTAGGTCGCATACCGAGGACATTCTTCAATTGTTGCTCCTTTAGCTTGCGCCTCACTTACACTTTGAACATTACGCTTTTTAGGCGCAGGGGAACCGGCATGCACCTGTCCAGTTGCCGTTTCCGAACCACACACACACACACACTACAGGGTCAGGAACATTTCCAAAATCGCGAACCCCACACGCCAATTGGAAAAACGAATCAAGTACGAGAAAATAAGTGAAGCGACAACAAAGAACTCCTGCGAAGTTTAATCTCGCGCGATGGAGGAAAACATGTATACGCATATAGTTGCGAATACATAGACGGGCGCGAGCTCACCTACCTCGGTTGACTGATTTGGCTTCGGAATCTTCGAGAGCTCGTGTGGAGCTTGCTGAGCGTGAACTCCCGTCCAACGAATTGGGAAAACAGTCGTGGGAGAACTTGGCGTGAGTTCCGGATCTAATGGAAGTCCCTGTGGAAGTCCCTGTGGAGCCGCTAGCGGTGGAGGAGCTGTAACAAAGCACAACTGCGTTGGGCGCAAAGGTGAAGGGGATGATGCCAAGACGAAAGGAGAATTCGCGGAACCAGATCCGCTATCCACTACAACTGAAGTCTTGGCTTCTCCCATAGGAGTCACTAGGTCTACC
>LGRX02030336.1:0-22806 GCA_001247695.2 Cymbomonas tetramitiformis
AGTGTGAACGGCATTGGTGACACTCCCCCAGCGAGGGGCGCTGATTGGGACAATACCCAATTGGAGCCGTTCCATACAGCCTGCGCGGGGGTGCCATCCGGCATGGTGTATGGGCGGGGCACCGCAGTATAGGGCATGGTGGTGCCTGGGCGGGTGTGGAAGGGGGTGAGCGGAAGCGTATGTAGTGGGAGATGGGAAGGTGAGGGGGGCGAACAATGGGGGGTGTAATGGCTCTGCGCTGACCCCCATGCTGGGAAAAGACTCTGATATCTGCTGTGACATTCTGGCTGCTGAGCTAGTTGAGATCACAGACTGGGTGTGGCAAAAGCCATAGGTGAGCAGAAAGTAGGGTGTGCTCGCCTTTTATTTATTCAGAGTCGTCGAAGTGGAGGGGGGAAGGAGGAGGAGAAGGTGGAGGGCTGACTTCTGGAGACGGTGGGGCTCCAGCCAAGGCTTCACCAGGAAGCACAGGTATGTCTGGATGATACGGGTCCGGGTAGTTGAAGACAAAAACCGTGAACCCCGCCCTGGTAGTACCACTCGCGAAAGTGGCGGTCTGGTGGTAAAGCCAGGGTGTATGCTGTCCGGGCGCCTAGTTGTCTTCCACCTCGTCGTCTGAGGAGGAGGGAGAGGGAGAAGGTGGGAGGGGGCCCTCTGGGGAGTTATCGTAGGCTCCTGCCGGTGGGAAGGTGGAGTCCGGTTGAAATAGCCACTTGAGGGGTCCCTGTTTCCACCACTCTTTTCTGTGCTTTTGTGGGGGAACTGCCATAAACTGGCTAAAGCGCTGTTTTGGGCGGTTTTCCCAACCGCTGGTGGCCGTATGGGCGGTGTTGGAGGGTTCTGGGTGGTTCTGTGGGGTCTGGGGAGAAGGTTTTTGGTGGTGGGGACTGTTGGAGAAGGGTTTAGGGTAGGCTAAAAAAGGCTAAATAAAACGGCTGTTTTTGGCTGTTTTTGGCCTTTTTAAGGCTCTGAAAAGTGAACTATGAAGCTTTCCTGGCTACTGTAGACCGGGGGAACCCTTTAGGGTGCTCTCTGACGGTCGTTTGTGGCCTTGGGCAGACTTTGGGTTTAAAATCGGAAAACGAATGCTGACTTTTCTGAGCCCGTTTGAGTCCCCAGTGTTAAGGAAGTCGGATACTGCTTTTTAATGACTTTTGGAGGTACTTGCTGGAGTCCTTCTACAAAAAAAAATGGTTTTTCTAACGTAGAAATTGCGCAAAGGTAGCCAAAAGTACAGCTCCTCCCCTGCAGTATTCCGTAAGTTATGACAGGTCCGTGGTTGAACGCGCGGAGTCGTTCAAACGCACAAAGATACCAAATGTGCCAGGGGCACTGCGACGTATACTCGGAATGATGTTTTTGGTTGAACGTGCAAAGGTACACAATTCGGTTTTTATAATATACTGGATCAGGGCCAGACTGAGGTGCAAACGATAGTTCGGTTCCGAGTTCTGAAGGCTAAACACTTCTCAAGTGCTCTACTTATTCACTCGTAACTCGGGCTGCAGGGTCAACCACCCGGCACCCGATGTCACACCACGGCCCAACGTTCGATTCCTGATCCAATCTCATTTCTAATTCCGATTCGTCATTCTCGATTCAGATGTCACGTCGACGGACTGACACGATGACTGTTATACAGTACTGTCATACTACTGTACTGTCATACTGTCATACTGTCATACCCCCGACATCTGATACTCGATTTCATTGTCTTTCTGATCCCAATGCGAATCCGGCCATTCCCCGAGGGTCTGACTAAGTGCCACGATGACCATCCCACAGTACTGTCATACTACTATAGTATCATACTGTCATACTGTCATGCTGTCATAGTGTCATAGTGTCATACCCCGGACATCTGGTACAGTACTCATTCTCATCGTGATTTCAAGCCCAATTTCACTGTCATCGTGTCAATCCCAGATTACTTCCGATGACACACACAGACGCATAGACATATCGGCTCACGCTGAGTGTGCTTCCAGGCTGAAGCTACCTGCACCCCCCCGACCCGAATGAACCGAATGACTGTCGCGCCTTGGACCACGCGTATCACGAATCACCAGTCATCAATCATCTGTCATGTCCGATGTCGATGTGGTCAGATGAGACTTTGACGTCGTGACAGATGAAAGGAAGCGTTGGGAGAACCTGGCACTGGAACACTATGGGCGGTTTTCCCCGGGATGATGGACTGCTTAACGAGTTCCAAATGTTGTGGCAGCTGCGAGAACAGTTCCCTCTGCACCTGATAGTGCGTCAAGCAGAACGCTTGCCATCTTCCCCACGAGGCCGATTGTGAGCAGGTTTTTTCAAGGGTTAGGGTTTTGACTGATCCCAGCATGGCACCGCATACTTTGGCAACATTGGTTTCCTGCGGTGTCAACAAGGCCGCATACAATCACCCAAACCCGGCCATAAAAAGCAAATATTTTGAAATGTATCGTGGCAGAGGTGAGGAGGAGTGAATAGTAGCCCTTGCGGAGCCGGAATTTAGAACAGACACTTAAAAAGAAGCCCCAGCCTTGTTTTATTTGCCTTAATGATACGTAAATGGATAACTATTGTCACTGAATATTGATATGTAAGACTAAAAAACGTTTTTATCTGGGCACAGGGCCGTTTGTTCACCTGCAGAATAGTCCAGTGAATATCACTACCTGTACTGAATCTGGCTCAGGCCCAGTGAACAGTGAAAGTGCTAGCTTGTACGCCTGTCTATACATAGATAGTTAGGTACTGTATACATATATGTAAAGTGCACTCTACGTGGATCCTTATAGTTATAATTGCTGGCCGATTACTTTGCGAGAATTTGGATGTGCATATTACGTACTATATATATCCATATAGTCATTTCCGTTAGTAATTACGCTGGCGCGGACCGCGCGGTGTTCTAATTGATATTACGGTTCAAACAGCTTGTAATACTCTAAGTTATGTATATGAATATTTTCCCCAAATTATTTGAATAATTTGAGTTGAATATGAATAAAATGAAATTTTAATATTCATACTCAAGAGTACAGCCGACATGGTAGTGTATTCATACTCATGAATGCGTTTTCGGCGGTGCATTCATATTCAATTCAAGTTAATCATGAAGTGCCTTGAAATGCCTGCGGAAGCGGTCGATTGCCCGCCGGAAGTGCCGAGTCGGGGGCACGGCTGGCGCTGAAGGCCTCCCTGCATGTGAAGGGACAAATGCCTTTCGTCTCGGGGTGGGAGTCCGTGAGGCCCCAGCCAGAGACGACAGAAGCAGAGAATGCAGGGGAAGCCGGCACCTTTCCAGCGCTTCACGACGAGGGCGCCGGGCGGCTCCGCCCGCCATTGTTTCACCGACGGGCTTGATGGAATAAGCGGGGGCGGGCGGCGGTCGAAGGTCACGGCGACCGCTGAGGGTGGACTTCTCGGACCGATAGCCATCACCACCACCACCGGGCGGTGAAGCGGAGTCGGTGTCGCCGGCGCGGGGGGTGGCGAATGCGTGTTCCTCCCTCCACACCGTGCGTAGGCGAAGGCACAATGTGGAAAAGGAGAAAGGCGTGCCACCACGGAGTTCACGGATAACGTTGACGTACAGCGGGGTGACGAAAGGGGAGTGCTTGGCGGAGGTGGCGAGGATGTGCCACAAGTCCTTCACCCGCTTGGCCTCCGCTCGCTCGCTGTAGTCGGGATTGATGCGGGCGTGCAGCTTGTCGCCCAAAGTGCGGATGGCGGTGAGCTGAGGGGCATGGTCGTCGTTCTCACTGATGACGGTTGAACGCATCTTGACCCAAAAACGGTCGGTGTCGGAGTCGGGGACTCCTTTGACCTCGTACCGAAGGCGCTGAAGGATGTAGCGGCCGTCCCCAAGGTGGGAACGAGCCGCCTCGGAATATAAGGCCAAAGCAGTCCCACGACGTACGATGGGGAGGATGGTGAAGATGATCTCGTTGAGGACGACGTGGTAGAAGTCATAGTCATGCTCGAGGTCGAGGAGCTTGGAGAATTCCAGGAAGGACACGGGGAAAAGAACATGACGGAGTGCAGCAAGGAGGGCGACGAAGTCAGCGTCGGCAGAATCGTTGTCGAGGGGGTCTGAAGCTATTTTTAGGGTTGAACCCTCCAGGGCGTAGGACGGCGATGATGTCGGTGGAGTATGTGAAGGCGTAAGACAGCTGCTCCAAGTACTTCTCTTCCCTCCCCTCCTCCACAGGCGTGGAGGAGAGGACTGACGGGTCGTAGGTTGAAGAACATGAACGGAGTTGGCGATAGCCGCAGTGGTGATGGATGCGTCCGAACGTAAGGAGGTGGTGGACACAATCCGCCTCGGTCGCGTTGGGCCCGGCGTGGTAGTGCCGGAATTCCCAGGAGACGGTGAAGGCGTGGCGCTAGCACGCCTCGCGGAACGGAGGGCCTCTGCAAGACTGGTTTGGCGCTGCTGAGACATGTTGGGAAGGAACCAAGGAAGTAGGCGGCCAGAGTGACGGATTAATAAAAAAAGAATGACGAAACCACGCGCTTAATAGCTCTTTCGAAAGGTAACACCTTCCCCTATAATATGCATACCCCCCTTGTTTCATTAAACCTCATTATCTTTGCGTTATTGGCCATGGCCGATTGGGTTGTTGGGCAGGGGGGGGCTACACCTAGGTGGACAAGATTGGCCATAGCATCTTCCACACCTCATGAAACCTCACGCTTAATAGCTCTATCGAAAGGTAACCCCTCCCCCTATAAGATACATACCCCTCTTGCTTCATTAAACCTCACTATCTTTGCGTTATTGGCCATGGCTGATTGGGTTGTTGGGCAGGGGGGGGCTACACCTAGGTGGACAAGATTGGCCATAGCATCTTCCACACCTCATGAAACCTCACGCTTAACCCCTTAGTTGCCGGAGGAATTTCGGGGTTTTGAAAATTTTGGTTTATTTGCAATAACTTTGGGATAAGGGTCCTGCCTCAACTTTTGAAAATAGTGTCGGAAAGGTCTTCTCAAGGCGAATCACATGCAAACGTTAGAAATACATGACACTTGATACCGATGACGTGATTGTCAACTGATAAATGTTGATGGATGTGCACATCGTTAACAATGTAAGCCCTAATATTGACCCTATACCTCCAGGTATAATCTTACCAAGTGCTCAACATGCGGTTAGGGCTACTTATATTATTAGGGGTTTGTAACACTATGACACATGTGCCCTAAATGTGACTCATTATGGTCAAGCTAAAATAGAGTGCGTCTGGGGAAATATTTAGAGCATCGTCGCAACATGGTTGCTCCCAAGTGCATGGCTGCACGCGGCTCGATAAGAGCTTTTCAAAACTGTCTTCAAAAGTGAATTTGAGTTATTTGTCGCCGAGAAAATCAGTTTTGAGTGTTTGATGGACATGTCCATCAGCTGGCAGCTAAGGGGTTAATAGCTCTATCGAAAGGTAACACCTCCCCCTATAAGATACATACCCCCCTTGCTTCATTAAACCTCATTATCTTTGCGTTATTGGCCATGGCTGATTGGGTTGTTGGGCAAGGGGGGGCTACACCTAGGTGGACAAGATTAGCCATAGCATCTTCCACACCTCATGAAACCTCACGCTTAATAGCTCTATCGAAAGGTAACACCTCCCCCTATAAGATACATACCCCCCTTGCTTCATTAAACCTCATTATCTTTGCGTTATTGGCCATGGCTGATTGGGTTGTTGGGCAGGGGGGGGCTACACCTAGGTGGACAAGATTAGCCATAGCATCTTGCACACCGCCTCAAACTAAGGGCTTGAAGGCTCTTTCGAAAGGTAACACCTCCCCCTATAAGATGCATACCCCCCTTGCTTCATTAAACCTCATTAACTTTGTGTTATTGGCCATGGCTGATTGGGTTCTTTGGTTGGGGGGTCCTATGATGAAGAAGACAAGATTAGGCGTATCGACTTGCACACCAAGTCACAACGAGCTATGGAAGAGTCTATTTGAAGGTAAGCCTCTTATTGTTACTTTACATATCTCCAAGTAACAAGTAAACGATAAGATAAACCCTTTGTGCAAAATAGAAAGGCCCCTAGGGTTTACAAGGTGGGTATAGTGAGAGGGCTGATGCCCCAAAGTTACAGGATAGGGTATAGTGAGAGGGCTGATGAGAAATTGAAGGAAGGGTCAGCACAGTCCTGTAGTGCAGGGTGTGGGGAGCATGTGGGTATAAGGATGGGTGAAGGGGGCCTTTTGAGGCCCCGGGAGGGTCATTTTAGGTGGAGAGGGTGGGCTAGGGACAGTTTCAGTCATGCGTGTCATCAGTGTCATACAGGATAGGGTATAGTGAGAGGGCTGATGAGAAATTGAAGGAGGGGTCAGCACAGTCCTGTAGTGCAGGGTGTGGGGAGCATGTGGGTATAAGGATGGGTGAAGGGGGCCTTTTGAGGCCCCGGGAGGGTCATTTTAGGTGGAGAGGGTGGGCTAGGGACAGTTTCAGTCATGCGTGTCATCAGTGTCATACAGGATAGGGTATAGTGAGAGGGCTGATGAGAAATTGAAGGAAGGGTCAGCACAGTCCTGTAGTGCAGGCTGTGGGGAGCATGTGGGTATAAGGATGGGTGAAGGGGGCCTTTTGAGGCCCCGGGAGGGTCATTTTAGGTGGAGAGGGTGGGCTAGGGACAGTTTCAGTCATGCGTGTCATCAGTGTCATACAGGATAGGGTATAGTGAGAGGGCTGATGAGAAATTGAAGGAAGGGTCAGCACAGTCCTGTAGTGCAGGCTGTGGGGAGCATGTGGGTATAAGGATGGGTGAAGGGGGCCTTTTGAGGCCCCGGGAGGGTCATTTTAGGTGGAGAGGGTGGGCTAGGGACAGTTTCAGTCATGCGTGTTATAAGTTTAGTCATAGATTTTCTTGCCCTAGAGACTAATTGTTTTGTATTATGTTTTGTGTTTTGTTGTAGGATGGGTGCATGGCTTCGTGGCAAATTAGAGGCAGATTATAGATTTCAATGGCCTAAGGAGACCACAAGCACACAAGTATTTGAAATATTTTTATATGCAATCATCGCGTATGAGAGCCTTTATCTGCAAACACCGTTGAGCAGGGCAAACCGTGATGCTCATGAAAACGTTTATAGTGTTCGAGACATTTGGGGTACCCGCACTCGTACGAGCGAGTATTGGAAGCCGATCGAATATGTGCTATCCCGTTGTATGTCGCAATTTCATCCCCATGAGGACATCCCTACCCCTACATTTGGGTCCATGCTCAACTGGTTCGCTCACAAGTATATGCGGCACAAGATCAATGGACAACGCCGTGATGTGGTGTGCAGTGCTCAGTGGAAAGATATGTTGAGGGAGCGCAACATACACCATTATCGTGCGTACATTGGTCGATTTTTCGATGAGTATGTAGATTCCGCGGTTGGTGTGAATGCCGTGAATGATGGCACTGCGTCGGTGGCTGCTAATGTAATGGGTGATGCCAGTGGGGCTTTCCTGGGCGACATTGAGACGCCTATCTTGACACAAGAGGAGGTCATGGCAAACATCGACCAGCTGCTTCACTCACCACTCCTTCATGACTAAACTGACATCTTGAATCAACTGAAGGAAAAGGTGTTGTCGAGAACGACATCCGGGGTGGTGCTGGATGACCCGCATGTCATGGATGGTACTATGATCACAGAACTCGCTGGGCAAACCTCGTACGAGATGGCCAATGCTCATTCCGATTCTGAATCAAGTCTTTCCATCGAGCTATCCTGTTCCGAAGCTTCAGACGAATCCGATTCCAGCTTTGAGGGGGAGGAAGCAACCTGTGCCGATGTGGATATGGGGAGCCATTTGCCTGATGTGGATTTAGAGGCTCTCGGGTGGCGCAATGGATGTGGAGTTGCGGAAGATCAAAAAGCATTCACTTGATGGGTACGTTCAAGAGATCGGACGAGCGGGTAGAGATGGAAATGATAGCACATGTTTGTTGCTATACTCGGCACAAGATTTTAATAAGCTTGCTTCGTCCCTTACTAACTCACAAACGCAAGATGTGGGTCATGAACGCTTGAAAATCATGAAGGAATATTGTGATGAGAAAAATATATGCCGCCACAAGAAGATAGCGATGTATTTTGGAGATGCGAACGTCGGAAAGGCGAATTGCAGTAGCAAGTGCGACATTTGCAGGGCAAGGGAACGTACGACTTCAAAGAAAAGGAGAAAGACAGAACCGGTAGTGCCGATCACGGCACGTAGCCGAAGTAAGAAGGCTAGAAAAAGTATGTAACTCGTTGAAGTGAACATCATCCATATCTATATAATTGTATATATCGACATGTTGGGTGAAATGGATATACGTGGCAACATATTAGCGTAGCATAGTTGATTCCGAAAGTGGGAGTCGTGTTTGACTCGACTAGGGAGGCGAGATATTTCATATGCCTAGAGATGAAATTTAAGGTAACCATGTGCATACGGGAGATGGGGGTGAAAATCCAGCTTGGAATGATGGTTAGATGATCGAAAATAGAGGATCCATTGAAAAGTTATGCACTTTGTGTCTATTACCCAAAGTTGGGGTAACCCAACCTAAAGGGGGTTTAAGTAATGGTACCCCAACTTAGTTCCGATGGCGCTATCGAGAGCTGTAGTTACCGGATGCAATATTTTATTAGCTCAAAATGACGGCGAAAATGTCCTCTTTCGTACACGTATATGCATGGTTAGGCAAATCCATTTGATCGGTGAGAAAAATGGGTAAATATACAAAGGGGTGCAAAACTGTGTGGTATTTTCAAGGAATTTTGGGGGTTTTTAATACCCATGCTTCTTCAATGCATATTTTGAGGGTCAAGATGACCTCGAATCAAATTTTTGACACGACATTAGCGAAAAAGCAACTCGAGAACGTGCCAACACAGGTCTCCAAATTTTCATAGGCGCTTCGAGGAAGCCCCCACGTGCTTTTGAAGCTAAGTTGGGTTAACCCAACTTTACAAAAACGACAAATATCCATGCCACTTCAACGCATATTTTGAGGGTCGAGATGAGCTCGGATCAAAATTTTGACACGACATCAAAGAAAGAGCAGCTCGAGAACTTGCCAACATAGGTCTCCAAATTTTCACAGGAGCTTCGAGGAAGCCCCCACGTGCTCTTAAGCTAAGTTGGGTTAACCCAACCTAACGTCGGGTAATAGACATTTGTAAGATTTACAGTTTTGCTGTCTGCCAGTGTTTACTGTAAAAATCCTATTACCAGTGTTTGTGAAGAGCCTAATGACTTTTTGACCCCGCTCCAAGCAGAACTTTTGCTTGTCTAAACATATTCTCGGCCCTGTGAAGTTTTTAAAGCATTCGGAGAACCTTTTTTTTGGCCTAACGCGAAAAGTACCAGAGCCTCCGGTGTAATACAGAAAAATAAAAAATCCTTAAAAAAGTGAAAAAAAATCGCGTCCGGAGGCTCGTGGTCTCACGCCAGAGTAGGCATAACGATAAGCAGAGGTAGGATCGCCGAGAATAAAAAACGATTCCGTCCGCGTCCGTCCAAACGAATCTTCATATGGAATCTTCGCAACGATTTCGATTTAGCTCATTTTGAACGCGCCGTTCGATCGGGCGTCATCGAATTAAACCTGGATGTCACAGAACCGAGAACGAGAACAATCGGTATCACGATCAAATTAGCGATCGCCGGTAGTGTCACCGCCCGGACGGGAGGTGTCACGACTGTAGTGTCACGTTGTGGCGGATAATTCTGCTTGTCGAAGCGTTGAGCTCTCTGTATATAGAAAGTTCCATACTTTAAGGAAATATCTAATCTCATAATTTTAAATTTACGGCCTTCGCCATTATGCGCCAGCCGCAAGCTGCGTGGGACTCCTCTCTCCCTACTGTAGGATTGATGTACATTTGGGATAACAAATTATTAATCGTGACGATCGATGGTGAGTAATACACTCAAGACTCCTCACTGCAAATCGCAATGGTGATTGGATACTCCTCGCCTCCACATCAAGGCCCAGCCCATCAACACCTGGATTGTTGAGATATCATTTCCTATGTTAAGTGATAAAGAAATATTCAATATTATGCAAGAAGTTTCACATTATATTCATGACATACGTGGCATTTCCCAGATATTCCATTCGCTTGATACAATCCATCCGAGTCAGAATTGCTCGATATACACACACAGTCACCGCCTGAACATCTGACTCTGCACCGTCTGGATGACGCAACGATCCACTGATGAACTGAATCGTCAAATCTAGTATGTTCTGAGACCACCACCTGGTAACTTCTGGTAAAAGGAAAGTGGAAGGGGGGAAAGCGGAGATTGCAAATTTGTTTCGCCCTGTGCATTTTCTAGGTTGAAAAGTATTATCAAGATTGTGTGGACCTGAGCGGTGAGGCTTACACTACTCGAAGAGCCTGAAAGCCGAACTGCGAACAGCTGTAACGCACGCCTCTGCTGTCCTCCACAAAATTCATCTGGCACTACGTCCACGAAGCGTTTCCTTCTTCGTTGAAATCTTGTGACCAATTCATAGCATCCCTCAAATGTTTTCTTTCACGCGTGGGATGTCTCATGCATTGAAGCAATCTTTGAGAATGCCCATCACCAGCACAGTAAAAGAGGCATCCCAAGTCGTTGGCTCCCGAGCTCACACTCTGATGAACACCGCGCTTCCCAAAGCCCTGCCAGGTATGCTCTTGTGCTTTTATCGAAAATATCTCTTAAGAAAGTAGTGTACTCACTCGTTTGTGCCCCACGCTGTACACAGAAATGCACGCCTCAGGACGAATTTTCTCTTCGATGATCTCTTCTGCAGCTCGAGGGAATATTTTGTACGGATCTTCCGCAAGCCTGCGATCACACACAAAGCAGACCATAAACTATGGTCTTTCACAAGCGGTAAGGTTTCTCTAACGTGCTTTGTAGGAGCACGACCTTGTAGATAGGCAAACGAGGGTCATCGGCAGTGGATGATATCCCTTGCTTTAGGTGTAACAAGTGCGTGTAGGTAGGTTGCTGTACTGTTCGTATAATAGCGCTTAGAATTTGAAATAAGTACATGACTTGTCCGCATAGCCGTATGATAGTTGAAAACGGACGATGAAAGAAGACATCGCCCCAAATATGCGTTCACCCATAATGTTTCTTCGTCTCTCATCAAAGCTTTGGCAAGGCCAGATGACTGACACAAGGGGATGACACAGGCGCGTACAAAGTGTACCGTCACAGCGGCAGAATCTATTACCATCCACAAGCCGTCTTTCTCTTTCATACAGTTGGCGAAAGACAACCCATTTACGTTCGGTGTCCTTGTTGCTACTGTAAAGACTGGTGCCTGCGACCTCTTGATGCAATACTACTCGGTGCGCACGGATTCCATTGAATTTTTTGTTTTTCAACAGACCGTGACCTCCGGGGCGGCTGTTCTTAGAAGTTAATAGTTGTCAGCGCGCCGTGCCAATTTGACTCACGAGCAGGTCTGCTTGCACTTTCAACGCGACTTCTTCTGTACACGTAGTTTCCTGGGACAGACTCCCCTGTGTTTCAACCTGTGGCTTTATTGGACCTCTAAAGTTGTCTGGGTGGGCTCGTTTCGGCGCTTCAATAGGGGAACGAACATATCGACTGGAACCGCTTCAAGTTATTCGTGGGTTTTGGTTTTGCATACCTCGGTGTCTTTCAGGTGCGAAAAGGTCTCGTGATAGATGTTTTCTTCTTCTTTGAATTTACACAGATTTTTAACATTGTTATGTGGAACCTGTTGCAGTGGTTGATCTATGTCACTCTCTTCAAGCGCTTGTTCCCCGGAATGGCCACTTTTGCCAACCAAAGCTTGCGGGAAAAGCTGAAAAATAAACAGGGCATGAAAATGCTCGTCGGACAAGTCGCGTTCGACAATTTCATCCACTACACATTTATCTACTTCCCAGTCTTCTATGTCTTCAAAGAGATCTTGCAGCAGCGAAGTGAGACCATTTCTGCCTTCGTGTATTTTCTTAAACTGTTTTTGCAAGCTGGCAAACCCCTTTATTGTGTACTTCTGGTTTTGTCTATGTGCACGGACAGAGAAGTGCTAGGAGATAGTGAGTGAGTGGTCACAAAAGTGCAAGCCTGTGTGTAAATGAATGCTAACTGCTCTTTTCATGGCACCGACTTCTCCGCAGGCGAGATTGGCGATGAAGACGAGACTAGCAGGTCACCTGCGGACGTGATTTTTGGAGGCCTCAGTGCGTACCAAGTGAATGCTGTCCAGGATAACCTTGCTATCTGGGCCTTGTGGGTTCCTGGTGACTTTGTTGTCTACGCAGTTCCCATCTGGTTGCGCTTGCCGTTGAACCATGGGGTTTCATTTGTTTGGACCTGCATTCTTAGCGCTCTACGTGGTTCTAATAAGGAATCCTGAGGCCTAGTATCACCGATTGATATTCTTTGTTTTTTTTAGGTAGTGGTGCACAATTACTAGTGATACATTTGTTACAATACATCTTCGTAAGTTGGGGCTATTTTATTAATTAACATATGTATGAAGTACGCTGCTGGGATGACATCATTGTTGGTCACACAAAAACTCATTAATTCATACAAGGCTAATTGGGTGTTGAGGGACAATACAGGATAAGCTCTCTCCGCAAATTTCATAGCCACAGTTGTCAGATGTTTGGTAATGGAATCGTTATGAAAACGTATCCTGTACAAATCTTTGCAATAAAATCATGCAACGTGCAGAAATCAAATCAGCCGTTACAACTGAAAATCGTCGTAAAAATATTTTTAAATGACTAGTAAAGCAGTAGTTCTACAGTCAATGCATCAAGATGCACCTCCATCTTTCACACAATGCTTTAACGTAAATGCCGACTACGCTAATGAGGTTTGTATGATGTCAGGTTGTGCCCGGAGGCACAGCGTGAGCCGATATGCCTATGCGTCCGTATGTGTGTCATCGGGGGTAATCTGGGATTGGCACGATGACAGTGAAATTGGGCTTGAAATCACGATGAGAATGAATACCAGATGTCCGGGGTATGACACTATGACAGTATGACACTATAGTAGTATGACAGTACTGTGGGGGGTGTCATCGTGGAACTCAGTCAGACCCTCGAAGAATGGTCAGATTCGCATCGGGGTTGAAAAGACAATGAAATCGAATATCAGATATTAAGGTTATGACAGTATGACAGTATGACGCTATGACAGTATGACAGTATGACAGTACAGTAGTATGACAGTACTGTGGGGCAGTCATCGTGTCAGTCTGTCGGCATAACATCTGAATCGAGAATGACGAATCGGAATTAGAAATGAGATCGGATCGGGAATTGAACGTTGAGCCGAAGTGTGACATCGGCTCTCGAGTGGTTGACCCTGCAACCTGAGTGACGAGTGAATAAGTGGAGCACTTGAGAAGTGTTTAGCCTTCAGAACTCGGAACCGAATTATCGTTTGTACCTCAATCTGGCCCTGATCCAGTATATTATAAAAATCCGAATTGTGTACCTTTGCACGTTCAATCAAAAACATATCTCCGAGCATCTGTCGTAGTGCCCACGGGCACACAGGTCATTCACGCAGACCTCACTGCAACGACGAGCTAGTGTTATATAGAAGTGTACCTCATTGCGCATGCACTAGAACAGTTGAAAATCCGTCAGCCAAGAGCCTTCGGGCTCTGATGCTTCGTTCACGTATGTAAAGCAAACATGGCGAGGTTCTTATTCAAGAATCCGCATGTAAATTAAACTCGTACAGTACGCAGCCGCGCAATTTTGTCAGCAACAAGAACGCACGGAAGCTAAAGCATAGAGCGAAAACATGAGCGATCCAAACCATAGAAGGAATACAAAATAAGTGGTGACCGTATTATAGCAACATAAAAATACCCACACCGTCATGCAGCTCTCTCACACAGCATCAGGCAGTGATCCGGCCGTCAGACATGGAAAGTGAAAAGGACTTCTCCGCCTCGAAATTCGATTTAATGTTTGAACTTTGAGGAACGGAAGACAATCGAAATATTTTCACTGTTTAACTAATCAATAAATTTGAGCGCGCAAATCATATCGTATCGATCAAAAGAAACGAAAGCTTTGAAAGTACATAACATCGCCAGATTTTTCTCAACAGTAATCTAACGACGCAAAACTTCCCTTTTTTTGTTGCACCTTTCTCATCTCTTGGGTACCCAGGATGTCATACTGACACACGGCTAATCTCAAAGGTTATTCTCACAAGTTTCATCAGTCACAGTTCAGGCTTCAGTCGTAGTGGATGGCGCCATCTTGTGGATGACGTCACTTTCCTTCTTAGGAATATTATGACAAATATAAGTTATCAACTCTGAAACTTCAAGTAAAAGGAGCCATAACTCTTGCAAACACGTTTTTTTTAACTTGCAGATATGCAACTTTTTACATTCATAGCCTCCACTCTACCATGCAAACAGCGTACAACCCCACCAAGATACAACCCCCCCACCCTGGGACCAGCAGTAGTAGTAGAACCACAAATAAAAACTCAATTATAATCCATCACACTTTGTGAACACCATCTAAAATATTAAGCGATATCATCTGGGACCTTGCTGCTTGACTCTTGCCCGCGCGCCTAGGCACTCAAAAATCGTGTCGCGGAGCCCTGGCCAAATTTTGAGTTCGCTGGTGTATGGCAGTACCCCCTTCGCCAGAAGAATACAGAAGAGCGTGGTGGAAGCAAGGACCTATCAAGTGGGTATTCCCCCCGGACCCTACCTATCCACCAGCAGGCGCTTTCTGGCAGAGCGGCCCTTGGAGCGGCCCTCCTTCCCCCTCTTCCTCTGACGACGAAGAGGAGAACAGCGACTGAACGCCTGGGCAAAGTCACGCTGGCTATCCCACCAGTACATTACGACTACGTGTGGCATCACCAGGCAATACAAGTGATCGACGCCCCCCCTTGGGTCCTCCTTGGCGCTGATTGGGTCCCCCCATCTCCACCCGGAAGCCCCGCTCCTTCGCCTCCAGCGAGTGACATCGACGAGGACGAGACTGATTAAATAAAAAGGCGAGCACTCACTACTTTTGCTCACCTGTGGCTATTGCCACACCCAGTCTTTGAACTCAACCAGCTCAGCAGTCAGAATGTCACAGCAGACATCAGAAGCATTTCCCAGCATGGGTGTCAGTGCAGAGCCGCTACACCACCCACTGTTCTCCCCCATCACTTTCCCATCTCCCACCGCATACGCTTCCTCTCACCCCTTTCCACACCCAGGCACCACCATGCCCTACACAGCGGTGCCCCGCCCTTATACCATGCCGGATGGCACCCCCGCACAGGCTGTATGGAACGGCGTCAATTGGGTATTGCCCCAATCAGCGCCTCTCGCTGGGGGAGTGTCACCAGTGCCGTTCACACTGGGAACCCACCACCCCGTGGGCGCATACCCCACACCGTTCCAACAACAGCTGCAGCAGCAGCAGCAGTGGCTCGCGTACCAGCAGCAACAACAGCAGTGGCTTCAACAGCAGCCACTGGAACCGATGCAGCAGCAGTTACAGCAGCAGCAGTTCCAGCAACAGCAGTTACAGCAGCAACAGCAGCAGCAGCAGCAGCAACAGCAGCCGCAGCCGCCACAACAGCCGCAGCATCGACCACAGCAGCCCCACCAGCTGGCACCAGCCACCTCCGCGCTTCATGACTCAGGCGCGGACCCCTCATCGCTGCAGCACTTCATCAGCATCGGTGCCGCAGCCCTGCCGGACCCTCTGCAGGTACCCCTTGACAGCGGAGCTCAACAGAGCGTCTTGGGCGGGACCCAGCTCTTGGTGCGTCACCTCCCTGCGGTGGCAGCAACCTCAGAGACCCGCCGGCGTCGGCGTTCCCGAAGAGTATCCTCGGGGCCGGCGACCCATGGCAAGCATCTCCCAGGTCTAAGCCGCGCACAGGGAAGATATCTTCCGTTGAGCTGGTACGGCCCCAAATCAATTTTTCTTTCGGCCTGCCTTCGGCCCGCCCGGTCCAAACTACAAAATGCCCGAAAATTTTAATCTTAAGTATGGGAAAGTGCAAAAATCGCAAAAATTTCATCAAAAATTTAGAAGTTTGCGCCAAATTGGTTCGGCCCCAAAGCAATTTCTCTTTCGGTCCCTCTTCGGCCCGGGCCTCATTTTGGCGACTCAGTTCGGCCCGGGGCCGGCCAATCGGGGTAAGATATCTTCCCTGGCCACGCACCTGATCACTCTGACCCCGATTCCGGCACGGACATCAGCCGCACCAGCACGGGGACCAGAGGCAGCCGAAGCACGCAGGCACGGGCTGAGCGCAGGCGGAGGGCCGCCCACAGGTCCGGTTCCGACTCGGACGCGAGCAGCCGGAGCGAACACATTCGCAGAGAAGTCCTGGCGGCAGTACAGGCCCTGGACATCTCCGCGGTGCTTTCGAGAGGACTCGCCCTGCCTGGCGCGACGACATCTGTAGGAGCCTCCCCACCAGGCGACCCTCAGAGCAGCGTACAGGGGGGGTCTGATGGCGGACCACCTACACGAGGCAGACGCCGCCGCCAGTGTAACCCCTCCAGTGCCTCAGACCGTCGCTGAGACCGCTCCCGTCGAACCTCCCACTCAGGGCCGGCCAAATCCCCACAACATGATGGTGGCCCGCCGGCGGCAGTCGATGGAGACGGTGGTGCACGGCGGTGGCAACCCTGACTCGGAGCCCAGAGACTCCAGTTCAAGCGACTCGCCACCACCAGGGCCCCCCAGTGATCCACCTCAAGATCCCCCTGACGACCCCGCACCAGAGCCCTCCTACCCTCAGTACCCAGAGGTCAGAGCTCTCTTCGTCACCCACGACGGTGGGTCATTGTGGGTGCACCAGTCAGCGGGGGTGCGAGGCGCGGCAACCGTCACCCTGCCATGGGATGAACGCCGCCGGACTGGAGTGCAGGGCGACGCCATCTTGTTCAGGATCATGCACCTGCTGGGAGCGCCGCTGACTGCATATATATGCGCGCATGGGAGGCCGCCTACACCATGCACCCCTACCACTTACCAACCCTCGTGTGGAGACCTGGGTTCTCATGGTCGACCGCGAGGTCATGGATATGGCAATGGGGGACCCAGCCGCAGCCAATGTGCGGTCTACGAGCATGGGGCAGCCAGTGTGGGAGTGGATCCCTGCCACTGCGCGGGAGTCGGAGATGCAGAACTTCGACCAGGACGGGCTCGCCGCGTGGTCGGAAGTCAGCAACTCCGATTGGTACCGGAGCATGAGCGTGGTGGCCGCACAACCATCCACCCCCCTGCCCTTCCATACACCTCTTCCACTCCCCGCTCCACCATTAGCCCCTGCATTGCCGCCCACTTCGACTGCAGTCCCCACAAACCCCGCGCCTGCACTCCCGCCCGCGCATGCCCCGGGACCACCACCTCCAGCCCGTTTCCCCCACTCCGCCGCCACAAACCCCGTTCACTCTGCCACTGCCGCGAACCCCGTTCACTCTGCCGCCGCTGCGAACCCCGTGCTCTCTCCCAGCGCCACCCCCTTTGTTCCAGGCATCGTCCGTCTGCCGCAGGGCACTAACCTGCGAGCATCCTCAGACGAGGTCCGCCTGGAGCACAAGACCAAGGAGATGGTGCTAAAGCTGGTCAAGAGCGTCACCAGGTTCCCCCGCTCCGCGTCCGACACAAAATCGGCCGACAAGGAGGGCCTCCTGACGCAGTTGGAGCACTACTCCAACATGGTGCGGAAGATATTCCAAGAGGCCATCGTGATCGAAGCACTGACCACTCCCAGCTGTACGCCGTCAGTATCAGCGTACCAGGCGAGTGTGTCAAGCCTTCTTTGGAGCTTCAAGGAGCACACTCTTCAAGACCAGCAGAAGAAGTTCTTGGAGCGCGCGGCGGGGACCTTCGGGTCCGAACAGGCCTGGCACCAACGCTACGGGGACCGAGCTGGACGTGTTCTTCAGCGATCTGGCGGTGTGCTCCCTGACGCAGGCCTACCTGGAGAACGCACATGGCGAGGCCATTGCCCTGAAGCAGGCAACGAGCGAGACCGCGGCGGAGTATTTCTCGCGATTGGAGACCCGCATGGCCTCCGTCAACTTCCTGGCCGGCAGAGTCCCCAATTGTGTGGAGATGTCCAACCTGTCGATGCTCTCTACGTACCGCCGAGGGTTGAAATATGCACCCAAGGTGATGCGGCGCCTGAGAGCCATTCACTTGGATGTCTCTAAACCAGAAGAGTGGGAGAGGAAGGCCGTCGCTGACGATATCCCTGGCACCCACAACGCCTTGTTGAAGATTCGGGAAGTCGCTGAGGAGGTGGAGAGTGACATTGACACGGAGGCGGCTCAGAGGCGCTCTCAAGACCGTCCTCCCCGTACTGTTTCCTTCGCCAACCCATCACCTCGCACCCCCTTCTTCAGGCGTACCCCCTCGTCGAACCGCCCAGCTCTTGCCATGCTGGAGAATGGACCTGCCACCACCGTTGCCGCGGCAGTGACCCCATTGCCACCACCACCTGGCCTCTCCCGCCCCGACGCTCCGAAAGTTCGCCGGTGCTTCGCCTGCGGCTCCGCGGAGCACATCGTCCGTAACTGCACGGACGAGGCTAAGCTCAAGGAGTGGAGGGCCAATGCACCCGCTCGATTGGCGAATTCCCCTGGGTTTGTAGCCGCCGTCGTCTGGGCCATCGAGCAGCAGGAGGACATCTCCTCGGTGGATGGCGTCCCAGAGGAGTTCTCCGAGGAGGTCTTGGCACTTGCTACCTGTGAGGACGAGCAGAGCTACCAGACCCTGGCGGCCCTCGCGGGTATCGAGCTTGTGGAGGGCGACGGCCTCCCCCCGGTGGAGAGCGATGAATGACTGGCCGGCGACCAGCCCCAGACCCTGCCCTTCGAGGAAGTGAGGTCTTTCCCTGATGATCAGACCCTCTCCGCCCTGGAGAAGCGGTCAGAGCCAGTGGAACCCCGACGCGCCCGAGGACGCAGAGACCCTTGGGGCCACCGTCCCCATCCCAAGAGCGTGGCCTTCACCTCTGGGACCCGCTTGCGACACACCTACCGCTCAGCTGGTGCCCCATCGCCGCCGAGGGATGACCTGACCAGCCACCCTCTTGCAGAAAGCACCCCCTTCGATGAGCCGTCACTACCTCTTGATGACGGCCCTGCTTATACACAGGCAAGGATCGAGGGTCGGAGGGGGCGGCGAGTCCCCCGGCACAGACCCCCCATTATGGGCAGCAACCGCGGAGAGCCCCGCGATCTTCGCCCCCGACCGCGTGTTGTTCTACCACTGCCCAGCTATCAGTCCAACCTCGCAGACCCGCAGAAGAGGCTGACTGCGTGGCACTGGAAGAGGGATCTGTATTCTCTCCCCCTCGAAGTCGCCATGCAAAAAGTTCGCAGAGCCCTGCGCAAATCCCCGGAGGCTGCCAAGGACCTGGTGGATAAGATGTGGGAGCGTACTCGTAGCCGCATACGCTCTGGGAGTCGATCGCCGAAGGAGCACGTGAACCGCGCCAACCAGCTGGCGGAGAGGGTACGCATTGCCCGTGAACCTCAAGATCGTAGAGAAGGCCATCAGCGCATCGCACTGTGGCACCTCCTCTCACACGACGGTCACCAGCAGGTCCTCGAGCCCCCTAGCGCTAGCTCTTCCGACCTCTACGCAGCTTGGAGAGAGCTGTCGCCCGCCGAGCAGCTGGAGGCGATCGCCACTTCGAGTCCAAATTCCTCCCCCGGTAGCAGGCTGTGGGAAAAGGAGGGTGCACGAAGAGCAGCAGTGAGATCCTCGACCTCTCTCTGCACCCTGGACACCGAAGTGGGCACAATACCCGGGACAGCGGGAGACGTGGGCTTACCTGGCGCCTGGTGCAGTCTACACGCAGTGCACCAGTATAAGATGAGGAAGCTGGGTCCCAGCCCCTTGGGAGCATCCCCTCCATCGTCCCCACTGGTCGAGCCCACGACAGAGACGACGTCCTCGCGCCATGACAACGCGCCGGCTACCCCGGGAGGAAACCTTGAAGGCCCGTCTGACTGCGTAGTGACGGAGGAGACCTCCACACCCAGCTCGCTTTGCTTCACCCAACAGATGACCTCCGTCAGAGCGCATGAAGCAGATGAAGCGCCGCCCCGTCTCGATAGCCACCCCATCGCTGAAGACCCTGAGGTGATGGAAGAGGAGTCCTCGGTCAATTCGCTCTGCTTCACCCAGCAGATGGCAGCAGCTGGGACCCCTGAGGCGAGAACTGATCACCAGAGCTCCCACCAACTCGCCCACAACTCCCCTACTGGCAGCCCTCAGCATGACGAGGATCCCCTCACCCATGGCAGTCTCATCAATAGTGTCGCTACCCATGCGAGCCCCACAACAAGCGGCACCACCCACGTGAGCCCCACAGTGAGCGGCACTACCCATGTAAGCCCTACCACCAGTGGCACTACTCATGTGAGCCCTACTACCAGTGACACCACCCATGTGAGCCCTACCACCAGCGACACCACTCATGTCAGCCCCACCTCGAGTGAATGCACCTCAGCGGGCACCCTGCTGACAGCGAGTGTAGACAACCTCGTCAGTCATCCGACTGAAGATGTTGATTTGCTGGATGAGGAGTTCTACGCCGCGTGTAGACAAACGTTGGAAGAATGCCGCGAGGCCTCGGACAACCTCCTCCCCAACCTCAAGTGCAAAAGCATACGCACAGATGGGGGAGTTCAGTTGAAGACCGACATCGAGGGTACCCTCGCAGCGGCACATGACGAAGAAGGACCGCTACTGCTGGTATTCTATGCAACCCTCAGAGGGCACACGGTCAAGGTGCTGATCGACTCGGGGGCCTCTGACAATTTCATCTCGGAGCAGAGCGCTAAGCGATGTGGCCTCACGACACGAGCCGGCTCCGAGATGCGAGTCACCCTGGCGGATGGATCTGTGAAGATCACTGGCGCCACCGCGTACGCCGAGTTTAACACGCACACCACCACGGGCACCTATACGGAGAACGCCCTTGCCCTCCGGATCCTACCACTGGGCATACAGGTGGATGTTATCCTTGGCGGAAGGTGGTTGCGCAGTCACTCTCCTGTCACTCTGGGCTATGAAGGGAATGGCTCCGTCTCCTTCCTCAGGAAGTCCCGCAGTGGTAAGATTGGGGATCGCGTCACCATCACAGGCTGTTCTGGGAAAGCATCTGGGGACAGGTCTCCGAAGGGCACGGCCTGCGCGGGATTGGTGGATGAGGTGTTCCTAACCCCTGCCCAGCTGAAGAAGTACCTGGTGTACGCGGAGACGCAGAAGCTAAGCGGCAATGACGACCCGGAGATACAGCCCGCCTGGCTCATGGTGGCCGAGAAGTCCCCCGACGATACTGCTTCTGCCTTTGCAGCCACGGCTATCGACTCAGAGAACGCCGAACCCGCTGCGGATACTGAAGATGCAGAAGTGAGCCCTGAGTGGACCCTCAAGTTTCAGGACTTCTGGGGTGAGGAGTACAAAAAGGAGATGACGACTGCTCTACCGAACATCGATGGACTCAGACATGACCCCAAGATGAAGCCAAGATTAACCTGGACCCTGAGCTGAGCAAGAAGGGGCCGCCCTGCCAGCGCATCTACAAGAAGTCTGCAGAGGAACTCCGCCAACTTCGAGAACGCGTGGAGACCCTGATGTCCAAGGGCTACATCCGACCCTCTTCCAGCCCTTATGCAGCTCCCTGTCTGATGGTCCCCAAACCGGGGAACCCCAAGGAGCTGCGACTGGTGATTGATTACCGGCTCCTCAACCGCCAGACAGTTAAGGACAAGTATCCTCTCCCAGACATCCAGATGATGTTCGACGAGATGCAGGGTGCGAAGTTCTTCTCCTCGTTCGACGCGGTGGATGGCTTCTGGCAAGTACCGATGGCACCAGGAGATGTCGAGAAGACCGCCTTCACCATCCAGATGGGGTCATATGAGTGGTTGGTCATGCCGCAGGGGCTGCAGAATTCACCGTCTCAGTACCAGCGACGGATGCAGCGGGCCTTGGGCCATCTCCCATTTGTCCGGATCTTCATCGATGATGTGGTCGTCTTCAGCAACACCGCTGCAAAGCACTACGAGCACGTCAAGCAACTGCTCCTGACATGCAGGGAGAAGGGCGTCTTCCTCAAGAGGTCCAAGTGCCAACTGTTGAAGAAATCCTTGCGGTTCCTTGGCCACTGTATCTCCGCAGATGGCTGCAGACACCAACACGACAAGGTGGCTGCAGTGAGGGACTGGCCCGAGCTGGAAACGGTTACCCACGTCAGGCAGTTCTTGGGCCTGGCGGGGTATTACCGCAGGTTCATTCACTGCTTTTCCGAGATCGCTCAGCCCCTCACCCGGTTGACCAAGTCGGACGTACCCTGGGAGTGGGGTCCCATGCAGCAGTGGGCCTTCGAGGAGCTGAAGAAGGCCCTCACCTCAGCGCCAGTGCTCGCCTTGCCCAACATTAAGGGTGCCGCAGACGGCACAGCACCTTTCGTGGTGCAGACGGATGCTAGCGGCATCGCTCTTGGGGAGTACTGATGCAAGACAATGGAGATGGTCTTGGGCTGCGCGTGATAGCATACGAGAGCCGCCAGTTCTCAGCCGCCGAGCAGAATTATCACACCGGCGAGCGTGAGCTAGGTGCTCTACACCACTGTACCACCGTCACCTGGCGGCATTACCTCATCTTCACCAACTTCCGCATCCAGGGTGATCACCGCCCCCTTGAATGGCTGATGGAACCTGGCAGAGAGCTTAGCCGCAGACAGGCACGCTGGTACATGGATCTGGTGGAGGTGGGAGTCCCGAGAATGGAGTACATCAA